>BMBC01014578.1:0-20859 GCA_014362705.1 Columba janthina nitens
TATTATAGGCATTTTAAAACCCTTTGCAACCCCTTTTTACAAAAAAAGTTAAATTTTTTATTAGCTGTTTACAGAACACACAAAAACGGTTGTTTTCGCTTAAATTTAAGACTAAAGTGAAATGATTTTATCGTTTAATAGAATGAACAAGGAGGAAAACATGGCATTTGATTTTAAAAGTATGATTTGTTTTGGTGTTGCAGGAAATTTCGCTGGTCATTTAGAACAAGCGGGTGAAGCGGCTGATTTTATTTCGGTACAAACAGAAGAAGAAATTCAGCCGAAAGCGATTTTTCCTTTTTATGTGCCGAGTGAAACACTCAATCCTGAACATCAATTTCTTGCCACCTTTCCTCTGACCCATGATCAAATCTGTTTTCCAAAGCAAAAAGGGGCGGATAATTTACAGATTGAACCAGAGATTGCCCTAATCTGTGATATTGAATATCAAGAGAAACAAGTCATTTCTCTTACACCGCGTTTCTTTACCGCCTACAATGATTGTTCTATCCGTCGTCCCGATGCAAAAAAAATTAGTGAAAAGAAAAACTGGGGAGAAAAAACCAAGGGGCTTGCTAACACGCTATTACCGCTAAGTTCTTTTGCATCAGGTTGTGAATTAGATCATTACCATATTGCCTGTTTTCATAAACGTGGTACAGATTTCAATGAATACGGCATCGATAGTCCTGCACTGGGTTATAGTTATTTTCATCAAAAGTTATTGAATTGGATAATCACTAAGATGAATACCCAGCCTGATCAAGGACCTATGAACGATATTCCTGCTTTATTAGCGAAAGCCAATTATCCTAAACAAGCCGTGATTGGCATTGGTGCAACACGTTATACAGCTTTTGGCGAGCGTAATTTCTTACAAATTGGCGATACCAGTATTGTGGTGGTATATAATGCGAAAAAATACGACCACGAAACAATTGCGTCGATGGCTAAACAAAACACGTTCGCTGAGGACATTGCAGCATTAGTACAAGTTGTTGTTTAACATATAAAGTGCGGTTAAAAATTTTCATTTTTTTGACCGCACTTTTATTCATAGCTCTAGTATCAAGAGGCTTTCCTGAGTGACACTTCCCCACCATTGAAATATTGCATTCCCTCGCTCGTTATCAGTTGAAGATAACCCCGTTTATCAATTCCCTGCGCAATACCTGTGATTTTATGGTTTTCCGTTAACACATGAACCTCTTCCCCAAAATACGCCTCCATATCTCGCCAATCTTGGCAAAATGCTTCATCAATTCCTGCTTGTTCAAAATGTTGTAAACGTGCAATCAGCTTTTTACCTAATTCTGCGATCAATTTATTCCGATCAATCGTTGGTAATACTTCAATCAGCTCTGCCCAAGGTTGATCAATTTGCTGTGTTTGTTTTGGGAAAGACAAATTAATGCCGAAGCCAATCACGAGATGATGTTGATTATTCTGGCGATTGGCGATTTCGACCAAAATCCCTGCTAATTTGCGCCCATGTAATAGCACATCATTTGGCCATTTTAATCCAATGTTCAAAGCACCTGCTTGTTTTAGTGTTTCTGCGATTGCCATACCCACCACTAAACTCAAGCCTTCTAAATTGACCTTTTGGTCACATGTCCAATACAAGCTCATAATCACTTGTCCAGCAAAAGGAGAAAGCCATTGACGACCACGTCGTCCACGTCCCGCAGTTTGATATTCTGCTAAGCAAATGGCGCCTTTTTCCAAATGTGCAATATTGTCAAGCAAGAATTGATTGGTCGAGTTAATAATCGGCTTAATATAAAGTGGATAAGGTGCTAACGCTTGCGTCAAATAAGATTCATTTAAGCGGTTTAATTGAGGTATAAGACGAAAATGTTGGACTTGCTGTTCTATTTGTATACCTTGTTGTTTCAATTTTTCGATATTGTGTAAGATATCTTGTTCTGAATAACCTAAAAGTGCAGTCAATTCTGTTAAAGAAAGTTGTTGATAGCTAGCGAGTAATGCAAGTACGTTTTGCATAAAAATCCTTATTTATATAACCAAATAGAAGCGACTTATTATAGACAATGATTTTCTCGAAAATCGATAAAAAAATCCATTTTCAAACAGCAACGAAATCTGTATAATGCGACCGCAATATTTTTTACCCTTTTATTTTTCATATCAACCTAAGAGAGAATATTGCAATGTTACGAGTAATAAAAGAAGCATTAACCTTCGATGATGTTTTGCTTGTCCCAGCACATTCTACTGTGCTCCCAAATACCGCAGACCTTTCCACTCAACTCACCAAAACTATCCGCCTCAATATCCCAATGTTATCCGCTGCCATGGATACCGTGACAGAAACTAAACTGGCAATCTCTCTTGCACAAGAAGGTGGCATCGGGTTTATTCATAAAAATATGTCTATTGAGCGTCAAGCGGAACGTGTCCGCAAAGTGAAAAAATTTGAGAGCGGTATTGTATCCGATCCTGTCACCGTTTCACCAACCTTATCTTTAGCAGAATTAAGTGAATTAGTGAAGAAAAATGGTTTTGCGAGTTTCCCTGTTGTTGATGATGAAAAAAATCTTGTCGGTATTATTACTGGTCGTGATACACGCTTTGTCACGGATTTAAATAAAACAGTGGCGGACTTTATGACCCCTAAAGCCCGTCTTGTCACGGTGAAACGCAATGCAAGTCGCGATGAAATTTTTGGTCTAATGCATACACACCGTGTAGAAAAAGTCCTTGTTGTCAGCGATGATTTCAAATTAAAAGGCATGATCACCTTAAAAGACTATCAAAAGTCCGAGCAAAAACCACAAGCCTGTAAAGATGAATTTGGTCGTTTACGTGTCGGTGCCGCAGTAGGTGCAGGACCTGGTAATGAAGAACGTATTGATGCATTAGTGAAAGCTGGAGTCGATGTGTTATTGATTGACTCATCACACGGTCATTCAGAAGGTGTGTTACAACGTGTGCGTGAAACTCGTGCCAAATACCCAGATTTGCCAATTGTTGCAGGTAATGTGGCAACCGCTGAAGGCGCAATTGCGTTGGCTGATGCAGGAGCAAGTGCGGTGAAAGTGGGGATTGGTCCTGGTTCAATTTGTACAACACGTATTGTCACAGGCGTGGGCGTTCCACAAATTACAGCGATCGCCGATGCGGCAGAAGCACTAAAAGATCGAGGTATTCCGGTGATTGCAGATGGCGGTATCCGTTTCTCTGGTGATATTTCGAAAGCCATTGCGGCGGGCGCCTCTTGTGTTATGGTGGGTTCCATGTTCGCAGGGACAGAAGAAGCACCGGGTGAAATCGAACTTTATCAAGGTCGTGCCTTTAAATCTTATCGTGGTATGGGATCGTTAGGTGCGATGAGCAAAGGCTCAAGCGACCGCTATTTCCAATCCGATAATGCAGCTGACAAATTAGTACCAGAAGGTATTGAAGGACGTATTCCATACAAAGGATTCTTAAAAGAAATTATCCATCAACAAATGGGGGGATTGCGTTCTTGTATGGGCTTAACGGGTTGTGCAACCATTGATGAACTCCGTACCAAAGCGCAGTTTGTGCGTATTAGTGGTGCAGGGATCCAAGAAAGCCATGTGCATGATGTGACTATCACAAAAGAAGCCCCTAATTATCGTATGGGTTAAACATTGCTTAGGTGGGGATAATCCCCACCTAAGTTTATTTTAAATGACAACGCTAATAGAGAAGGTTATTTTTATGTATGGCATTAAAATTAAAAATGTTATTAAACTTTTTCTATTAAAGTTTTTAAGAAATAAATATCGATATAAAATCAATATTCAACATCATCTCATTAGTATTGAAGGAAAATGCGGTGAGTTTGATTTAAGCCAGCTAAACTATGTGTATTTGGTGAAAGATCCTGAGATAAGAAATAATCGACTGACACTGTACTTGAATGATTTTTTCAAAATTGGGGTAAATTATCATGGATTTACTCAAATGTATCAGACACTATCATCCAAGTATGGTTTTGATGACGCGACGTTTTTTGAATATCTTTGTAAGAAAGGTCCTTTTTCTATTCAAATTTGGCGTAAAAAACAAACGCAAAATTATGTGATTCTTGATGAAGCCTATACTGACTATACACAAGGTTTTGAAATTCAATCTCCCGAAAAAATATTTATTCCTTGGGGGACCACTTATGAAGCCTTATTTCAGCAGACACAATTTAAAGAAAAAGGAATCTCTTACGGCTTTATCTTCCCTATTCGGATAGGGCGTTTATTACTCAAGGATGTGTGGATCACACCAAGTGTCCGAAAAGATGTACCGATTTTAGCGTTATACACTGAGTGCTATCATGAATCCGCGACAGAAAAAAGTTATCAGGAGTTAACCGCCGCATTACGTGAAAACCAACAGTTAATCAGATCATGTGTTGAAGAACGAGCCGATCCGAAATTATATAAGTCTGTTTTACGCCTTAACGCGACTGAATTTGAATTGCGTTATTATGGGCATGTTCGATACTATTTTGATAGGGGATACACCAAATTCAGTATTAGAGATACGACAGAATATTTAGATTATGTGATCAACGAACCTTATGAAAGTCAATTAGTGATAAGTGATTATTTAGTGATTGAGGCGCAAGATTTAATAAAAATGGATTATACCGATCATTCCATTGTTAAACGCCGACCGCCAAAAATAAAAGAAAAGTTTCGTGATGCACAAAGCCTGATTTGGACAGATGATCTCAATCATAAAATCGGTTTTACCAGTGATGACCGCGCTATCGTCTTTGATAAAGCGGACATTGAATCCTTTACTCTGGCAAATATAGAAACAACTCGAAGACATAATCATAGTTCACTAAGCATCTGTTTTGTTGACAAAAATAAGGAAGCCATCACTGTATTTCTAGCTGAACATCATTTTCTGATACCCTATGTGGATAAAATAAAAACACTGACACAAAAAGAGGTGTTGTTTCTTGAAGAATATATAGAGGATGTTTAAAAAACCGATAACATCTTGATGTCATCGCAAATTCAGGCTCCTTTTACACAATATATTTAAACTTTAACCCGATTTAATACTTACGTAAAAACAACCAAGAGAACTTAAATGAACAACATTCACAACCATAAAATTTTAATTTTGGACTTCGGTTCACAATATACCCAGTTGATTGCCCGCCGTGTACGTGAAATTGGCGTGTACTGCGAACTTTGGGCATGGGATGTATCCGAAGCCGATATTCGTGAGTTTAATCCAACTGGAATTATTCTTTCTGGTGGTCCTGAAAGTACCACTGAAGAAAACAGCCCACGAGCTCCCGAATACGTCTTCAATGCCGGTGTACCCGTATTAGGGATCTGTTATGGTATGCAAACCATGGCGATGCAACTAGGTGGTTTAACTGAAACCTCTACTCACCGAGAATTTGGTTATGCATCAGTAAATCTAAAAGCAGCGGACGCGTTATTTGCTCAATTAAATGATGATGTCGCAAGTTCACAGCCAAAATTAGACGTTTGGATGAGCCATGGCGATAAAGTGACACGTTTGCCAGATAACTTCCAAGTCACCGCAATGACCTCAACCTGTCCAATCGCAGCTATGTCGGATGAACGTCGTCGTTTTTATGGTGTCCAATTCCACCCAGAAGTGACTCATACAAAAAGCGGGCTTGAATTATTAACGAATTTTGTGGTGAAGATCTGTGGTTGTGAACGTAACTGGACACCAGAAAATATCATTGAAGATGCCGTTGCTCGTCTTAAAGCACAAGTGGGTGATGATGAAGTGATCTTAGGATTATCTGGTGGCGTTGACTCTTCTGTAACTGCACTACTCTTACATCGTGCGATTGGTAAAAACTTACACTGTGTTTTCGTAGATAACGGTTTATTACGCCTCAACGAAGCGGAACAAGTGATGGAGATGTTTGGCGATAAATTTGGCTTAAACATTATCCACGTAAAAGCAGAAGATCGTTTCTTAGAGGCGTTAAAAGGCATCGATGAACCCGAAGCAAAACGTAAAATGATTGGTAAAGTCTTTGTTGATGTGTTTGATGATGAATCGAAAAAACTCACCAGTGTCAAATGGTTAGCCCAAGGCACGATTTATCCAGATGTTATTGAGTCTGCGGCAAGTAAAACAGGTAAAGCACATGTGATTAAATCACACCATAACGTCGGTGGTTTACCTGACTACATGAAACTGGGGCTTGTTGAACCGCTTCGTGAATTATTTAAAGATGAAGTACGTAAAATTGGTTTAGCATTAGGTTTACCAGCTGAAATGTTAAATCGTCACCCATTCCCAGGACCGGGTTTAGGTGTCCGTGTTTTAGGTGAAATCAAAAAAGAATACTGTAATTTAGTCCGTCTTGCTGATGCGATCTTTATGGAAGAGTTGCATGCTTCCGGTTGGTACTACAAAGTCAGCCAAGCCTTCACGGTATTTTTACCAGTAAAATCCGTAGGTGTCATGGGCGATGGGCGTAAATATGACTGGGTAGTTTCCCTCCGAGCAGTGGAAACAATCGATTTTATGACCGCACATTGGGCACACTTGCCTTATGATCTCTTAGGTAAAATTTCTAATCGTATTATCAATGAAGTCAATGGGATTTCTCGCGTGGTTTATGACGTTAGCGGTAAGCCGCCGGCAACAATTGAGTGGGAATAACAGAAGCAAATATGTTGCTGTTTCAAAACGCTTGACAATACAGGATTTGAGTGATTTTGGTGTATTGAAATTCTCTAAATGATACTGTTTTGATACTAAAAAGCCCCAAAAGTAGGTTTAAAAGGGAGTTGTTGAATTTAGGTGAATTGTTTAAAGCCTTCCATCATTTTGGTGGGAGGCTTTTGTGAAAATAGTGATTTATAAATTTTTATTCGTGAGGATGGACCCTTTAAAATTTGTACGAATACTGTAGGGTAGGAAAAGAAATCTTCCTCTATACTAAAATAAACCGAAAGAAAGGGGGGAATCAAAATGAATATTATCAAGTCGTTTAACAATACAATTGATTATCTTGAAACAGTTCTTGATGGCGAGATCAGTGAAAAGAAAGTAACTCAGCTATCCGGATACTCTTATTCTATGTTCAGTCGCTTATTTTCTATTCTAATTGAAACAACACTTTCAGAATATTTAAGGAGCAGAAGATTAACGGAGGCTGCTGTTATATTAAGAGATACGGATGAAAAGATTATTGATGTTGCATTCAAATTTGGATATGAGTCTTCGGATTCATTTGGAACAGCATTCAAGAATTTTCATGGATTTACTCCTTCAGAGGTAAGAAATGGGAAACCGTTCAAATTAGTTTCACGAGTACAATTAGCACTAAGTGTAAGAGGAGGAAGAAGCATGAATATTACTATTCAAAAGAAAAAAGCATTTACAGTTGCAGGTGTAAATGAAGAAAACATCAATTCATCATTATGTACATATATATGGCAAAAACTCTTTTCAAAGGTTAGTCATGAAGAAATGTCAAAGTTAGGGACAGGTGAATCTGTCGGAGTATGCCATGATATATTAAACCTTAATAATCATGATGTTTTAGATACCAATACTATAAACTATATGGCGGGTTATATAGTTAATGATGCAGATCAAGCAAGAAGTATGGGCTTAGATGTTTTGGAAGTTGAAGAAGCGGAGTATGCTATTGTAGAGTTAACAGGATCTGTTCCGGAGTGCATTCATAACGGGTGGAAATATGCGATGGAAGTATTCTTTCCAGAGCATGGTTATGTTCATTCAGGAAAACCTGACTTTGAATATTATTATGAGGGTGATATGAATAGCAAAGACTACAAAATGGAGCTTTGGATTCCGATATGTAAATCTTAAAAAATCCAGCTTATCAGGTTAATTAGACAAATATTATAAAAAAGCACATGGCTTGAGAGTAAAAGCTTTCAGCTATGTGCTTTTTCTGTGCCTATTTTATTTCCGGGGGAAACTTTGGCTGATATAGACTTATTAAAGCATTTAAGATTACTTTCTTCAAATACATGCTACAGGTGTCATCATAACAAAGAATTTGCTATATTCCAGAATTCAGGATATATGGGATTGTATGGTGGATTAGATGTAGAAGATATACATGACATAAAAGGCTTAACTGCAAGAAAGAAGATTTTGGATTATATGGGAAGCACTGAGCTAATTACCAATTTATTTAGAATTTAACAGACCGAAGAAAAGCTAAAAAAAGACAAAGTTGAAGGTGCAGAAGCAGCAACAAAAGTTCACTATTCAGTAGGGAAAGAAGTTAGGAGTGCTATTGAGAAAATCGATAGAACTATGCCGGAGGATTTACTAGTTCTGGAAAAAAGTATCCAACAGGTCGAAAGAGAACAAATGAAGCCTTTGAAGGAAAAAGCTAAAAAAGGAAAATTGATGTTGGATGAATAATGTGTACAAGCGATAAATTACCAGCAATGTAGTATCATTTTTGATACTAAAAAACTCTAAAACTACAAAAAACAGGTATAAAAATGCCTGATTTTAGAAACTTAGTAGATACTAATTATATAAAAAAGAAACAAATAAGCTATGGTAATTATTGAGTGAGAATAACCTAACAAATAAGCCCTGCAAATGCAGGGCTTTCTATTTTGTCTAATGTTTAATTGATCAGTATTAACTTATTCCGTCACACAACCGCCAATAATCACTTGCCCATCACCAATCAATTCCGCTTTATTTCCTTTGGTATGGAGTTCGTAAGTGTAATCTTTATTGATGGCTTTATAATTTGCGCCTGAAGCTGACTTAACAATTTCAAGTGGAATCATTTCGTCAACTTGGTTAATAATCGCAAAACTATCTTTGCTGGTATTCACAAAAATCACATCGAGTGTTTTTTTCCCTTCACAGCTATAAACGACTTTCGCTAATTCCCCTTTTGAACTGGCATCCATAATGGTTGCTTGTGCAGAAATTGCACTTAATGAAAGGGTAGCTAATGTAGCAATCAATGCTGTTTTATTTAATTTCATAAAAACTCCTAAATTCATTTTATTGCGTACCAAACGCATTGCTTGGACAGATGATTATCCATAAAAGTTCAATCAATATTTTTTATATCTAAAAAATCATCAAATTGAGAGAAATTTATATTTACACAAATCACATATTTCTCTGCTTCCTAATGGTATAACAAGTGAATCAGCACATGATTTTTGCTAAAAAAAAGCATACAATATTGCCTATGTTTGCACCTTAATAAAAATCTTGCTAAAGTGCGCTACAAATTGTGCTAATTTAAGAACAGGAAGAAAAATGGCCCAAGAATATTTAGATTTTGAATTACCTATCGCAGAACTGGAAGCGAAAATCGAATCTCTGCGTTCCGTCGCAAGTCAAGATGATGAAATTAATCTTGATGATGAAATTGCACGTTTGCAGAAGAAAAGTGCCGAGTTAACCAAAAAAACCTTTGCCAATTTAGACGCATGGCAAGTGTCAAAAATGGCACGTCATCCAAATCGTCCTTATACGCTTGATTATATTGAACGTATTTTTACTGAATTTGAAGAATTAGCCGGTGATCGCGCCTTTGCTGATGATAAAGCGATTGTAGGCGGTTTAGCCCGTTTAGACGGCAAACCAGTTATGGTCATCGGTCACCAAAAAGGACGCAGTGTCAAAGACAAAGTCAAACGTAACTTTGGTATGCCTGCCCCTGAAGGTTACCGTAAAGCTTTACGTTTAATGCAAATGGCGGAACGTTTTAATTTACCGATTATTACCTTTATTGATACACCGGGAGCATACCCAGGTGTGGGGGCAGAAGAACGTGGTCAGTCCGAGGCCATTGCGCGTAATTTACGTGAAATGTCGACTTTAAAAGTGCCAGTGATTTGTACCGTGATCGGTGAAGGTGGTTCAGGTGGCGCGTTAGCCATTGGTGTGGGCGATAAAGTCAATATGTTGCAATACAGTACCTATTCTGTGATTTCACCTGAAGGTTGTGCCTCCATTTTATGGAAAAGTGCGGATAAAGCCTCCACTGCTGCGGAAGTCATGGGCTTAACGGCCAATCGTCTGAAAGAATTAAACTTAATTGATAGTATCATTGAAGAACCGTTAGGCGGTGCACATCGTGATTTTGACGCGATGGCACATAACTTAAAACAACGTTTATTAGACGATCTCAAAGAACTGGAAATGCTTGATGAAGATAATCTACTTCATCGCCGTTATAATCGTTTAATGGACTACGGTTACTGTTAAAACTCAATTAGTGCGGTACACATACCGCACTTTTTTTGGGGAAACATTATTATGCGTCGTACTTCACTTTTCATCACTGCTATTTTCTCCCTTAGTTATTCTGTGATTGCTTTTGCAGATAAATATGAATTTTCCTTTGCGCCCAATATCGAGCAAGACCCCGTGATGATGGAAGCCATCTTTTTAGAAAAAAGGATACTGAACAAGCAAGAAATTTCTGTTTATCAAACAAAATATGAAAACAATATTGAAGGTAGTTGGATAAAAACCCCCGTCACGCCGTTTTCAACGAAATTAAACGCTGAGATCTTAGAACAATTTGACCTTTATGCCGTACCTTTTGAAAAAATGATCCTTGTGCCTAAAAATTGGCAACTACTGAATGGTGGTGTTGGCGTAAACGGTTCAATTTCTTATGTTTTTACACCCCAAACAGGAAAAGGTTATTTATCTTATTACTATGCGGGTGCCTGTGTAGGCTGTGCTATGATATCAGCTTCCGCGTTTTTTCCAGAAGCACAAAAAGATGCCAAAGAACATGATTTTGCAGCCTATACCGCCACTGTCCCACCATTATCACAAGTACGTTTAAAACCACATCTCATGGCTTATCAGGTCAATAACGGGAAAGATAAACTGGATGGGGTTGCTTATTATAATCTCGAAAATGATGGTCCATTTTGGAAAGCTGAAGTATTCTTGCCAGAATCACAACAAAAATTAGCAACCCCACTACTTAATCAATTTATTCGATAAGGAAAACAATAACATGAAACATGTGCTTTCAATACAATCCCATGTGGTCTATGGCTATGCGGGAAATAAATCTGCTACATTCCCTATGCAATTATTAGGTGTGGATGTTTGGGCATTAAATACAGTTCAATTTTCTAACCATACGCAATATGGTAAATGGACTGGCATGGTGATTCCGAAAGAACAAATTGGCGAAATTGTGCGTGGTATTGATGCCATTGAAGCGCTCCACTTATGCGACGCCATTGTTTCTGGTTATATTGGTTCGGCTGAACAAGTCGAAGAAATTGTTAATGCGGTGCGTTTTATTAAAAGCAAAAATCCAAATGCGCTGTACTTATGCGATCCTGTTATGGGTCATCCTGATAAAGGCTGTATCGTTGCAGAAGGCGTAAAAGAAGGGCTAATTAATTTAGCCATGGCAGAAGCCGATTTGATCACACCGAATTTAGTCGAATTACGTGAGCTAAGTGGTCTCCCTGTTGAAAATTTTTCACAAGCACAAGATGCAGTCAGAGCGATCCTCGCCAAAGGACCGAAAAAAGTTCTCGTCAAACACCTTAGCAAAGTCGGTAAAGACTCAAGCCAATTTGAAATGCTATTGGCAACCAAAGACGGCATGTGGCACATTAGTCGCCCATTACACCAATTCCGTAAAGAACCTGTTGGCGTGGGTGACTTAACCGCTGGTCTATTTATTGCTAATTTGCTGAATGGTAAATCTGATATTGAAGCGTTTGAACATACCGCCAATGCTGTCAATGATGTCATGACTGTTACACAACAAAAAGATAACTATGAATTACAAATTATTGCTGCGCGTGAATACATTATGCAACCTAGCAGCCAATATAAAGCCGTGAAAATTGCTTAAATTCTTGAAAAAAGGGCGTTAGAATTAACGTCCTTTTACTTTGTGATGAAATACTATGTTGCTGACACAATTCCAAGCCGAAATTGCCCAACTTCCGCCCACACAACATCAGTTTTTAATTGGTTTTAGTGGTGGTTTGGATTCCACTGCTCTATTACTCTTGTTTGCAAAACTTCGTGAAAAACAACCGCACTTCATGCTACGGGCGATTCATATTCATCACGGACTAAGTGCTAACGCGGATGCATGGGTCACGCATTGCCAGCAAATTTGCCAACAAGTCGCCATTCCACTCATTGTAGAACAGGTCAAAATCGATCAACACAAAGGGATTGAAGCGGGAGCAAGAGAAGCGCGTTATCAAGCAATCCGTCAACATCTTCTGCCTAATGAAATGTTCGCCACAGCACATCATCAGCAAGATCAAACCGAAACCTTTTTCCTTGCCTTAAAACGAGGTAGTGGTTTGGCTGGTCTCGGTGCGATGCAAAGAGAAAGTACACTCTATTGTTTACCTCTCTGCCGTCCATTATTAACCTTTACACGCCAAATGTTGCTAGATTATGTCAAGCAAGCAGGTTGCCCTTGGGTAGAAGATGAGAGCAATATAGACAGCCGTTATGAGCGCAATTTCTTACGCCATGAAGTCCTTCCACGCTTACGGCAACGCTGGCCACATTTTGACAATGCAGTACAGCGCAGCGCACAACATTGCTTTGAGCAACAACAATTACTCAATGAACTTCTACACGCCGAATTTGCACAACATTTTGATAAAACCGAGCGCACTTTTCAGCTCCGCGATTTTGCTACACGCTCTCAGTTAAAACAAAATGCATTACTCCGTTTATGGTTGGCGCAATGTGGGCTTTCCATGCCGTCTAAAGTGCAGTTAACGCAATTGATTCAAGATGTCATTCTTGCCAAATCGGATAGCCAACCCCAATTTCAACTGGGCGAATATTGTGTCCGTCGCTATCAGGATACACTCTACCTGACACCCCATTTTGCTGATTTATCATCACTGCGCTTACCAATTCACATTGGCGAAACACTTACCTTACCCGATCATTTAGGCACGCTTTCACTCCAACAACAAGCTGGGCAATTGCAGGTGATTTGGTCTCATCCACAACACAGCTTCACAAGCATATTGCCTTTAACAGAAGACCCTATCGAAGTGCGTTTTCGCTATTCAGGTAAAGTGCGTTTAAGCCCAACTAGTGCGAATAAAGACATCAAAAAACTCTGGCAGCAACATGCTGTCCCAGTATGGTTACGCCAACGTATTCCACTTATTTTCTATGCGGACAGGTTCAAAAGTGCGGTCGGTTATTTCAATGCTATCTAATGCCAACTTTCCGCTTTACTTTTCTTTTGCTGTCATCTCTTCTGACATTGTCATGAGCAGCGCAGTATAACCTCGCTTTCGTTATCGACACTGTTGCCCATGTTGACTCTATTTTGTTAATTTTCTGTGTCTTTTTGTAAAAAATAAGTTGTTGAAATAACATTTTTCTCTATAATCAAATCTTAATGATAATTAATATCATTAAATAAGAATGGATACTTAGATGAGGATTATATGAAAGATTTATCAAAAATGACCTGCCTTGAAGACTTACGCCGTGTTGCGCAACGTAAAGTGCCAAAAATGTTTTATGACTATGTAGTTTCAGGATCTTGGAGCGAAAGCACATTGCATGCCAATCGTAATGATTTTCAAGCAATTAAGCTACGTCAACGTGTTTTAGTGGATATGGAAGGTCGCTCACTGGAAAGCACAATGATTGGTCAACAAGTCAAAATGCCATTAGCCATTGCGCCAACCGGCTTTACCGGCATGGTTCATCCTGACGGTGAAATCCATGCGGCACGTGCGGCAGAAAAATTTGGCATTCCCTTTTCTCTATCTACCATGTCCATTTGTTCTATCGAAGATGTGGCAGAGCATACGAGCGCACCATTTTGGTTTCAGCTCTATGTCATGCGTGATCGTGAGTTCATGCGCAATTTAATTAAACGTGCACAAGCCGCCAAATGTTCTGCGCTGATTCTGACAGCCGATCTGCAAGTACTCGGACAGCGCCATCGTGATATCAAAAATGGCTTATCTGCCCCACCTAAACCCACTTTAAGAAACTGGATAAATCTTGCTACCAAATTGGAATGGAGCTTAAAAATGCTCGGTACACAACGCCGTACTTTCCGTAATATTGTCGGTCATGCCAAAAATGTTGGCGATTTATCCTCACTCACTTCATGGACCTCAGAACAATTTGATCCGCGTTTAAGCTGGGATGATGTGGCAGAAATTAAAGCATTATGGGGAGGTAAACTCATCATTAAAGGGATAATGGAACCAGAAGATGCCGAAATGGCAGTGAAATCCGGTGCTGATGCCATTGTCGTATCTAACCATGGTGGTCGTCAACTAGATGGCGCGTTATCCTCGATTCAAGCCTTGCCAAATATCGTGAGTGCCGTAGGGAACGAGATTGAAGTTTGGCTAGACAGTGGCATTACGAGTGGTCAAGATATGCTGAAAGCATGGGCGATGGGCGCGCGTGGTTTCATGACAGGTAAAGCCTTTTTACATGGTCTCGGGGCGTATGGGGAAGCTGGGGTACATCGTTTACTGGAAATTTTCTATAAGGAAATGGATGTATCTATGGCGTTTACTGGTCATCGTCACTTAAAAGACGTGACCGAAGCAATTTTGGTGAAAGGCACTTACCCTACCGCAGACTGAGAAAAAACAAAAGACAACGTTTTTGCACCAAGCGGAGAATAACGTTGTCTTTATCATGTTTTCACATAGTCGCATTAATACGACTATGTTTTTTTCGGAACGCGTGAGGTTTAGATTGCCCAACCAAAAGCATAGAATGCCACTAATGCTACCGCAATCAAAACGGTACCCACATTGAGCTTTTTCACTTCACCAGACACAACTCGCCCGATCACTAACGCGGCAAAGCCTAACATAATACCAGTGACAATGTTTGCCGTTAACACGATGAACACCGCACAAACTAAGCCGCTCATTGCGCCAATAAAATCATCAAAGTCTAATTTACTGACGTTACTTAACATCAATAAACCAACATACATCAAGGCAGGCGCAGTCGCATAACCCGGGACTAAGAAAGCTAAAGGTTGGAAAAACAACATTAATAGGAATAACACGCCTACCACGACAGCGGTTAAGCCCGTTTTACCGCCTGCGGCTGTTCCTGCTGCCGATTCAATATATACCGCAGCCGGCGCAGTACCGAAAATACCAGAAAAAATACTGCTGACAGAGTCTGAGGTTAAGGCCTTCCCACCATTGATAATTTGCCCCTCTTTGTCTAATAAGTTGGCTTGACCTGCCACCGCACGAATCGTGCCTGTCGCATCAAATACCGCGGTCATCACAAGGGCAAACACTACAGGCAAAATAGCCGGTTGTAATGCACCCATTAAATCTAATTCAAGGAATAATGAGTTTTCACCAAAAGTTGGCATTTTAAAAATGCTACCGCCAAATTTAACATTCGGATCAAAAACCAAGCCGACTAATGTGATCGCAATAATCACCCATAAAATCGCGCCTTTCACTCTCATTTTTTCTAAGCCAATGATCAACGCTAAGCCAATTAATGACATTAATACGGGAAACGATGTAAATTCGCCCATTTTCACCGGTAAGCCCGCTTGATTACTCACTACAAGTCCCACACCATTCGCCGCAATTAATAAAAGAAATAAACCGATACCAATCCCAGCACCATGTGCAATGCTACTTGGCAAGTTACGTAAAATCCAAGCACGAATCCCCGTTGCAGAAATAATGGTAAACACCACCCCCATTAAGAAAACGGCACCTAATGCAACAGGAATACTGACTTGTTGACCTAATACTAAGCTAAATGCCGTAAATGCGGTTAAGGAGATCGCACAACCAATCGCCATCGGCACATTTGCCCATAAACCAATCAATAACGAACCTAAACCTGCCACTAAACAGGTCGCAATAAACACAGATTCAGCAGGAAAACCTGCTGCGCCCAACATATTGGGTACCACAATCACCGAATACACCATAGCTAAGAAGGTGGTTAAACCGGCAATGACTTCTTGACGCACATTTGAGCCACGTTTCGTCATCTCAAAATGTTTTTCTAACGACATATTGTTTCCTTAAAGTTAACGTAGTAAATAAAAAATAAGCGCATATTCTACGCGATTTTTTTCAAGAGTAAACGTTTGCGTAATCGTTTGCTAACATTTTAATAAGAAATCTAAATTCAAACATGACAGCTTGAGTAAAAGTGCGGTAGATTTTCAACACGTTTTGATAAGCCCTGCCTTCTATATGGGGATAGTGCTTTCCCTTAATTAGCAAAAGATCTATACTACTGACTCTTTGTATCAAATAACGCAACTAAGGACATAATATGGCGATTCTCGTAACAGGTGGTGCAGGCTATATTGGCTCGCACACCGTCGTTGAACTACTTAATGCAAATAAAGATGTTGTTGTTTTAGATAATCTTTGTAATTCCTCTCCGAAATCCCTCGAGCGTGTTGCTCAAATCACCGGCAAACAAGTCAAATTCTATCAAGGTGATATTTTAGATACCGCACTTTTACAAAAAATCTTCGCTGAAAATCAAATTCAATCTGTAATACATTTTGCTGGCTTAAAAGCGGTTGGCGAAAGTGTGCAAAAACCCGCTGAATACTATATGAATAACGTCACAGGCTCATTGGTCTTAATACAAGAAATGAAAAAAGCAGGCGTTTGGAATTTTGTGTTTAGCTCTTCTGCGACGGTGTACGGTGATCCTAAAATTATTCCGATCACTGAAAGTTGTAAAGTAGGCGGAACAACAAATCCTTATGGCACCTCAAAATTTATGGTGGAGCAAATTTTAAAAGATATCGCCAAAGCGACACCCGAATTTAGCATGACGATCTTGCGTTATTTTAACCCTGTTGGTGCACATGAAAGTGGCTTAATTGGGGAAGATCCAAATGGCATTCCAAATAATTTATTGCCTTATATTAGCCAAGTGGCAATCGGTAAGTTGCCACAACTTTCGGTATTTGGTAGCGATTATGAGACTCACGATGGTACTGGGGTACGTGATTATATTCATGTGGTCGATCTTGCTATTGGTCACCTTAAAGCACTTGACCGTCACGAAGGCGATGCTGGCTTGCATATTTATAATTTAGGGACGGGTAGCGGTTATTCTGTGTTAGATATGGTCAAGGCATTTGAGAAAGTAAACGACATCAAAATCCCTTATAAACTTGTTGATCGTCGTCCAGGTGATATTGCTACCTGTTATTCAGATCCTAGCCTTGCCAAAACAGAACTAAACTGGACAGCAGCGCGTGGACTTGAGCAAATGATGAAAGACACTTGGCACTGGCAAAAAAAGAATCCTAAAGGCTATCGAGATTAATTATGGAAACCCAAAAACCGAGTTTATTATCCCAAATTTTCAGTCGGAACATGTTACTGTGTATTTTTACTGGTTTCAGTTCTGGTTTACCGCTGTATGTTCTGTTCCAAATGGTACCTGCTTGGCTGTCGTCGAGTAATGTCGATGTCAAAACCATTGGCTTTTTTACCTTAATTGGCTTCCCTTATACTTGGAAGTTTATTATTTCTCCGTTACTTGACCGTTACTACCCTAACTTTTTAGGGCGCCGTCGTAGTTGGATGTTTATGACACAAGTTGCCTTATTGGCTTTACTCGCCTTACTTGGTCAATATGATCCCGTCGCCAATATCACTATTGTTGCGGTCATTTCCACATCCATTGCGGTCTTCTCTGCCGTGCAGGATATTGTCATCGATGCTTACCGTCGTGAAATTTTAACAGATGAAGAACTCGGTTTAGGTAATTCAATCCATGTGAATGCTTACCGTATTTCAGGCTTAATCCCTGGAGGGTTATCATTGATTTTAGCGGATAGCTTACCTTGGGATGTGGTATTTATTTTCACTGCGCTCTTTATGATTCCTGGGTTAATTTTGTCATTGTTCTTGAGTAAAGAACCTGATGTACCACAAATTGACCGCTCTTTGCCGTTCTATCATACTTTTGCGTTGCCTTTTAAAGAATTCTTCTCACGCAAAGGCGTGGCTTCTGCCTTGGGGCTGATCTTCTTTATCTTCTTATATAAATTTGGTGATTCCCTCGCCACATCCTTGCAAACCAAATTCATTTTAGATATGGGATTTAGCAAAACCGATATTGGTACTGTAGTGAAATTAAACTCACTTTGGGCATCAATTATTTCAGGAATGTTAGGTGGAATTTTAATGCTACGTATTGGTATTAACCGTTCCTTATGGCTATTTGGTTTTGTGCAATTGATCACCATTTTAGGCTTTGTATGGATGGCAAGTTATGGCAAATTCAATACGATTGGTTCTTTTGAATTCTTTGTTCTCACCACGGTGATTATTGGGGAATATATCGGGGTAGGCTTAGGCACAGCGGCATTTGTCGCGTTTATGGCGAGAGAAACCAATCCACTTTATACTGCAACACAATTAGCGATTTTTACCAGTTTATCCGCTATTCCAAGCAAAATATTTAGTGCTTTTTCAGGTGTCTTGGTGGCAGATTATGGCTATTATACGTTCTTTTGGATCTGTTTCTTTGCAGCAATCCCCGGCATGTTAATGTTGTTTAAAGTCGCCCCTTGGCATAGCCCAGAACAACGCGCATAACTTGCCGAACGGTTGACATTTGGCTCAAATTCAGCAACCATAAACTGTTTTGTTTTATTCCGAAAACAATGAAAAATCACACCGCACCTTGTCATGAAAAACACAAAGTGCGGTAAAAAATCTGATTATTTTACTCAATGAGGTCATTATGAAAATTATCCTATTAGGTGCACCGGGTGCGGGGAAAGGGACACAAGCGCAATTTATTATGAATAAATTTGGCATTCCTCAAATTTCAACGGGTGATATGTTGCGTGGTGCAATCAAAGCAGGGACAGACTTAGGTAAACAAGCAAAAACCTTAATGGATGCGGGTCAATTAGTGCCAGATGATTTAATCATTTCATTAGTGAAAGAACGTGTTGCTCAAGCCGATTGTGCCAAAGGTTTCTTATTAGACGGCTTCCCACGCACTATCCCACAAGCCGATGCATTAAAAACAGTCGGTATCCAAATTGACTACGTTTTAGAGTTTGATGTGCCTGATGAAGTGATCGTAGAACGTATGAGTGGTCGCCGTGTACACCAAGCCTCAGGTCGTACTTATCACGTCGTTTACAACCCACCAAAAGTAGAAGGGAAAGATGACGTGACTGGCGAAGACTTAATCATCCGTGCCGATGATAAACCGGAAACTGTATTAGATCGCTTAAAAGTGTATCACTCCACCACGAAACCATTAGTGGACTACTACCAAGCAGAAGCGAAAGCGGGAAACACCAAGTACTTCCGCTTAGACGGGACGCAAAAAGTGGAAGAAGTGAGCCAAGAATTAGATTCAATCCTTGCTTAATTTGCTTTCATCAAATAGAAAAGGCTGTGTTAAACAGCCTTTTTTGTTATTTGGACCGAAGTGCGGTCTATTTTAACAGTGCTTTTAACGCTGCGCCGATTTCCGCTAAACTGCGTACCGTTTTCACACCAGCAGCTTCAAGGGCGGCGAATTTTTCATCTGCGGTGCCTTTGCCCCCACTGATAATCGCGCCTGCGTGCCCCATACGCTTACCTTTTGGTGCGGTAACCCCAGCAATATAGCTCACCACAGGTTTGGTCACATAGTCTTTAATAAAAGCAGCTGCTTCTTCTTCTGCGGAACCACCGATTTCGCCGATCATCACGATAGCTTCGGTTTGTGGGTCATCTTGGAACAGTTTCAAAATGTCGATAAAGTTTGAACCCGGAATTGGATCGCCACCAATTCCCACACAAGTGGACTGTCCAAAACCTTCATCGGTGGTTTGTTTGACCGCTTCATAGGTTAAGGTACCTGAGCGTGACACAATACCAATTTTACCTTTTTTGTGAATATTGCCCGGCATAATCCCGATCTTGCATTCTTCTGGCGTAATCACGCCAGGACAGTTAGGACCAATCATACGCACGCCAGTTTGATTCAAGCGCTGTTTTACTTGTAACATATCTAGGGTTGGGATCCCTTCGGTGATACAAATCACTAACTGAATGCCCGCATCAATGGCTTCCAAAATCGCATCTTTACAACCTGGTGCCGGGACATAAATCACGCTAGCCGTAGCACCCGTGGCGTCAACCGCATCACGCACGGTATTAAACACCGGTAAGCCTAAATGAGTTGTACCCCCTTTACCCGGCGAAACACCACCGACCAATTGCGTACCGTAAGCCAATGCTTGTTCAGAGTGGAAGGTGCCTTGTCCGCCAGTAAAGCCTTGGCAAATCACTTTAGTATCTTTATTAATTAAAATCGACATCTTATTTTCCCTCCGCGGCTTTCACGGCTTGAATCGCGGCATCCGTTAAAGTATTTGCCGCAATAATATTCACACCACTGTTTGCTAAAATCTCACGACCTAAAGGGGCATTATTCCCTTCTAAACGGACCACCACAGGCACATTAACGCCTACTTCATTCACGGCAGCAATGATCCCTTCTGCAATTAAATCACAACGCACGATACCACCAAAGATATTCACTAATACCGCTTTTACTGCACTATCCGATAAGATAATTTTGAACGCTTCCGCCACACGCTCTTTGGTCGCCCCACCGCCCACATCAAGGAAGTTTGCTGGTTGACCCCCGTGTAATTTAATAATATCCATGGTCCCCATGGCTAAGCCTGCACCATTCACCATACAGCCAATGTTACCCTCAAGTGCCACATAGTTTAATTGGTGTGATTCCGCAAGCGCTTCACGTGGATCTTCTTGGCTTGGATCTTGCATCGCTTTTAATGCTGGCTGACGGTATAAGGCGTTACTATCGACCACGATTTTG
>BMBC01014578.1:20865-39845 GCA_014362705.1 Columba janthina nitens
GACCACGATTTTGGCATCTAAACACAGTAAATTGCCTTCTTTGGTCACCACTAACGGATTTACTTCTAACAGCGCCAAGTCTTTTTCCACAAACATTTTTGCCATTTGTACGAAAATATGAGCAAATTGTTTAATTTGATCACCTTTTAAACCCAGTTTAAACGCAAGTTCACGCCCTTGATATGGCATGCCTCCCGTTAGAGGATCAATCGCCATTTTATGTAATAAGTGCGGTGTTTTTTCCGCCACTTCTTCGATATTTACCCCACCTTCAGTGGATACCATAAACACAACGCGTTGTGATGCACGATCAAGCACTGCCCCTAAATACAACTCACGCGCAATGCTCGATCCTTCTTCCACGTAAAGGGTATTAACAGGTTGCCCATTAGCATCCGTTTGGAAAGTCACTAAGCGTTGTCCTAACCATTGGTCAGCAAAAGCACGCACTTCGGCTTCGTTACGCACCAATTTCACACCACCGGCTTTACCCCGCCCACCGGCGTGAACTTGGCATTTTGCGACCCAAACATCACCATTGAGTTTTTTTATTGCATCTGCGGCTTCATCTGCGTTTTTACACGCATAGCCCTTGCCTACTGGCAATTGATATTCTGCAAAAATTTGCTTCGCTTGATACTCGTGTAGGTTCATAGCGTTATGTTCCTTATTTTCATATTCTCAGCCTATATTCAAAGCGAGTTTGTTTATCGTAAGAAATGGCAGAAGTGTTGATTCAAAGCGCTAAATTCATTGAATTACTGCATTGAATGTAATCCAATTCGATTGCCTTCAGAATCCTCAATAACCGCATAAAATCCTTCATCGCCAATACTTGTTTTTCCTTGTAATAACTTACCACCAAATTTCACGGCGCGCTCCGCTTCAACGGTACAGTCTTCACAAGCAAAGAAAAGGGTAAAATTATTTCCTCTTACAACCGGAAAATCTTTATCTTCATATAACATGCCACCAATGCCATATTGCGCATAATCTGTTGAAAAAAAGCAAACAGACATTTTCTCTCCCGAAGGGCAATCGCCGTCTGTTAGAGGGAGCTGAAACACGGCTTGATAAAATGTTTTTGCGCGTTGTAGATTTTCTACATGGATTTCAAACCAAGAAACGGGATTACTCATATTTACCTTTAAACTGATTCTCTTGATGGGGATAAAAAGTGCGGTCTGATTTGAAATTTTTTACCAAATTGACCGCACTTATTCCATGAATGCTTAGATTTCTAATAATAAACGGGTTGGATCTTCCAACAATTCTTTAATCGTCACTAAGAAGCCAACTGATTCACGACCATCAATTAAACGGTGATCATAGGAGAGCGCAAGATACATCATCGGACGAATCACCACTTCTCCATTCACCGCCACAGGACGATCTTTAATGGCATGCATGCCTAAAATAGCACTTTGTGGAGGATTGATAATCGGTGTAGACATAAGGGAACCGAACACACCACCATTAGTAATGGTAAAGTTACCCCCGGTTAAATCTTCAACTGTTAATTTTCCGTCACGCCCCTTATCAGCAAGCGCTTTAATTTCTTTTTCAATATCTGCCATGCTTAATTTATCGCAGTTGCGTAATACTGGGGTAACTAAACCACGTGGTGTCGAAACCGCGATGCTGATATCGAAATAGTTATGATAAATGATATCGTCACCATCAATCGACGCATTGACTTCTGGATAACGTTTTAGCGCTTCCACCACCGCTTTAATGTAGAACGACATAAAACCAAGACGTGTGCCGTGTTGCTTTTCAAACTTCTCACCATAAGTTTTACGTAATTTCATAATCGGCGCCATGTCCACTTCGTTAAATGTGGTTAACATTGCCGTGCTGTTTTTCGCTTCTAACAAGCGCTCCGCAATACGTTTACGTAAACGCGTCATTGGTACACGTTTTTCTTCACGATTACCGACGACAAACGCGGGTTCAGCCGGCTTATTCAGCGCCTTATTGGCTTTTTGCGCGATAACCTTCTCCACATCTTCGCGTGTAATACGCCCGCCCACGCCAGTTCCTTTAATGTCTTCTGCGTTTAAGTCATGCTCAGCAATTAAGCGACGTACCCCCGGGCTCACCGAGTCGCTACCCACTGATTCAGTACTTAAATTCGCATGATGGCGGTCCGCCGGCGTTGGCTCTTGAGTGGCAACCGTTTCTTTAGTGACACCACCCGCTACGGCTGTGGCTGACAATTTACCTAATAATTGTTTACTGATAACGGTGGCACCTTCTGCTTCAATAATCGCTTCAAGTACACCATCAGATTGTGCTGGGACTTCAAGTACCACTTTATCGGTTTCAATTTCGACTAAAATCTCATCACGTTTTACGACATCACCCACTTTCTTATGCCAAGTTACAACCGTTGCATCGGCGACAGATTCTGGTAAATCGGGAGTTATAATCTCAAAATTGCTCATTTTTCTTTCCTTTTATCCGTTTTATTTTTGCGAAAAGTGCGGTCTGTTTTCATCAAACCTGACCGCACTTTCCATTAGGCTAACGCCTCATTCACTAATGCGGTTTGCTGTTCATTATGTAACGACATATACCCCACCGCCGGTGAAGCCGAAGCTGGACGACCAACATAACGTAGCTTGCCATGTTCAGGAATAGACGACACAAAATTATGTTGGCTACAATACCATGCCCCTTGATTCAAAGGTTCCTCTTGGCACCACACATAATCCGTGACATGGCTATAATCCGCTAAAATCTGTTTCATTTCCTCATGAGGATAAGGATAAAGCTGTTCAATACGAATAATTGCAACATCACTTTGATTATTTTTACGACGCTGCTCTAATAAATCGTAATACACTTTACCGGAACACATCACGACCCGTCTGACGTGTTTTGGATCCAATGCATCGACTTCAGGAATAACATTTTGGAATTTTCCATCAATTAATTCTTCCATCGTCGATACTGCTAATGGATGACGCAGTAAGGATTTTGGTGAAATCACAACCAACGGACGACGTACTTTACGGATCATTTGACGGCGTAATAAGTGATAAATCTGTGCTGGCGTTGACGGCACGCAGACTTGCATATTTTGCTGTGCGCAAAGTTGTAAATAACGCTCTAAACGGGCGGAGGAATGCTCTGGTCCTTGTCCTTCATAGCCATGTGGTAACAACATCACTAAACCACACATTCTGCCCCATTTCTGTTCACCAGAACTAATAAACTGATCCACCACCACTTGTGCACAGTTAGCGAAATCGCCAAATTGTGCCTCCCAAATGGTTAAGGTTTTTGGATCAGTTGTCGCGTAACCATATTCAAAGGCTAACACGGCATTTTCTGTTAAGACCGAATCCCACACTTCAAAGCGCCCTTGTGAACTATGTAAATTCGCTAATGGGATGTAAAGGGTTGCATCTTTTTGGTTGTGTAAGACGGAATGGCGATGAAAGAAAGTACCACGTCCGGCATCTTCACCGGATAAACGCACATGATAGCCTTCATCTAACAACGTGGCATACGCCATGGTTTCTGCCATACCCCAATCAAATAACTTCTCACCATTTGCCATTAATGTGCGGTCGGCATAAATTTTATTGACGCGTGAATGTAATTCATGCTGTGCAGGATATTCACATACTTTTTGAGCTAACCCTTTGAAACGTGCGGCATCAAATTTGCTTTCATATTCACACCATTCACGGCTTAAATATTTCGTCCAATCTTTGGTGGTTAAATCCATTTCACGCCATTCCGCGACCACACAATCACCACGATCTAAAGCATCACGGTAATTATTCACAAGCTCTGTCGCGGCTTCTTCATTAATCACGCCTTGTGCAATCAAACGATCCGCATACACTTTGCGTGGCGTCGGATGTTTTTTAATACGGTCATACATTAATGGTTGAGTCGCTGAAGGTTCATCCGCCTCATTATGTCCATGACGACGATAAGAGACTAAATCAATGAAAATATCCCGTTTAAATAAAGTACGGTATTCCACCGCCATACGTGCAGCATAGGCTACCGCTTCAGGATCATCGCCATTAACATGGATCACGGGTGCTTCAATCATTTTAGCAATGTCAGTACAGTATTCGGTAGAGCGAGTATCATGCAGATTTGAGGTAGTAAAACCAATCTGGTTGTTGATCACAATGCGAATTGTCCCCCCCACACTATAACCACGGGTACCTGACATGTTTAAGGTTTCTTGCACCACACCTTGCCCAATGACCGCAGAATCACCGTGTACAGTCACGGGTAACACTTTGGCTTTTTCATGGTCATTAATGCGTTTTTGTCTTGCTCGCACCGAGCCAATTACCACTGGGCTGACAATTTCTAAGTGAGAAGGGTTAAAGGCTAGGACTAAATGTACAATGCCATCATCGGTCATAAAATCAGAGGAAAAACCTTGGTGATATTTCACATCACCGGTTCCATTACCGTTGTGTTTCCCCGCAAATTCATCAAATAATTCTGATGGTTTTTTACCAAGTACGTTGACCAACATATTCAAACGCCCACGGTGTGCCATCCCCATCGCAATTTCATCAATGCCATTACGTTTACCATGACGAACAATTTCTTTCATCAAGAGAATAAACGAATCACTTCCTTCTAAGGAGAAACGTTTTGCGCCCGGGAATTTCGCCCCTAAATAGCGCTCTAGCCCGTCTGCTGCCGTTAACTCTTCTAAAAATTTAAGTTGTTCTTCTTTGTTAAAGCCTTGCGTTACACGTGACTCAAGCTTATTTTGCAACCAGGTTCTGGCTTCTACATCGTTAACATGCATGAACTCTAACCCAATCGTGCCACAATAGGTTTTTTGTAATAAGTCTTGTAATTCGCGTAACGAAATTTGATTGCGGTGCGCAACTTCGCCCCCTAAATCAAAGGTTTCATCCAGATCACTTTCCGTAAAACCATGGTATTTATAATCGAGGGTTGGCGCGTCCATCCGTTGCCAAAGATTTAAAGGATCAAGGTCTGCATGCAAATGACCACGATTGCGATGGGCGTTGACGTAAGCCAGTAATTTCACTAATCTTGCACTTACATTGGGATCAATAACACTGACACCATTTGGAGAATTATCGCGGGCTAAACGTTTGAAATAATCACGGACTTGGGAATGGGGTTGCTCAACGGCAGTATGAGATTTCGGAAGGGCGTTAAAAATAGTTTGCCAACTGGCATCGACAGAGTCGGGATCACGAAGGTAATCTTCATAGAGTTCTTCGATGTAAGACTGATTGGTACCACCGAGAGCACTTGAAGTTAACCACTCGCTAATGGGTGTATTTTTTTGCATTAGGACCACCTGACACAATGATTTAGTAATAATAAGGAGTGAGAATCGTTGGACTATTATAACGCAAAGCAAGCCCAATTATCCTTTCTTTATGTAAGCTATTTGCTACGATTAAAAAGCAAAACGCGTGAATAAGCAACACAATTGTGTAACAGGGCATTAACATTTTTACTATTTTTTGATCTCTGTCGCACTTTTAGAAAATAACATTTTATTTACAATTTTTTTTTCACAATAATGAAGACACTGACTCTTTTAAGCTTTATAGTTAATTAAAATGCAATAAAACACAACTTACTAAAAAGGAAGGATGACTTATGTCTGAATTAACTGCAAAATTGACCCTTAGCGATGGACGTGAATATGACCTCCCTGTACACAAAGGCTCTCTTGGTTATGATGCCATAGATGTACAATCTCTGGTTAAAAATAAACTGTTCACCTTCGATCCAGGTTTTATGTCAACAGCCTGTTGCCGCTCTGAAATTACTTATATCGATGGCGATAATGGTGTTTTATTACATCGTGGCTATCCTATTGCTGAGCTGGCTAAAAATGCAGATTACCTTGAAGTTGCGCATTTATTGCTTTTTGGTGAAAGACCGTCTCCTGAAGAATACAAAAACTTTACGCAATTAGTCCGTCGTCATACCCTCGTTCACGAGCAAATCTCTCGCTTTTTCCACGGTTTCCGTCGTGACTCACACCCAATGGCAATCATGTGTGGGGTAAGTGGTGCTTTAGCCGCCTTCTACCATGACTCCTTAGATATTAATGATATTACTCACCGTGAAATCACCGCAATTCGTTTACTCGCTAAAATGCCAACTTTGGCAGCAATGTGTTATAAATACTCGATTGGTCAGCCTTTCATGTTCCCACAAAATCATCTCTCTTATTCCGGTAATTTCCTTTACATGATGTTTGCGACGCCTTGTGAGCCTTACATCGTTAACCCGGTATTAGAGCGTGCCATGGATCGTATTTTCATTTTGCATGCTGACCATGAACAAAATGCGTCCACCTCAACCGTACGTACCGCAGCCTCTTCTGGCGCCAATCCATTTGCCTGTATTGCAGCAGGTATTGCCTCACTTTGGGGACCTGCTCATGGTGGTGCTAATGAAGCCTGTATCAATATGTTAGAAGAAATTGGCACAGTCGATCGTATTCCTGAATTTATTGCTCGTGCAAAAGATAAAAATGATCCATTCCGATTAATGGGCTTTGGTCACCGTGTGTATAAAAACTATGACCCGCGTGCCAAAGTCATGCGTCAAACCTGTCATGAAGTTTTAAAAGAGCTCAATATTCAAAATCCGCTCTTTGATGTCGCCATGGAATTAGAGCGTATTGCACTCAGTGACCCGTATTTCATTGACCATAAGTTGTATCCAAATGTGGATTTCTATTCTGGTATTATTCTCAAGGCTATTGGTATTCCAACATCCATGTTTACGGTGATGTTCGCCTTAGCCAGAACGGTAGGTTGGATTGCACATTGGAAAGAAATGTTCAAACCGGGCAATATGAAAATTGTCCGCCCTCGTCAACTCTACATGGGTGAAAAAGAACGTTCTTTTGAAGCTATGGACAAGAGTTAAAAATACGCGAAAAACTGACCGCACTTTATTGCACCTGCCGAGCACGACGTCACCGGCAGGTGCATTCTTAATAAAATGCCTTTCCTTCCCCGCTATCACTTCCTTTCTCTCTTAAGTCTAGCTAAATGTTAAATTCATGCTAAAAAAATAGAGATCTTGTTCACAAATTCATAACAAAGCAATTTACTTCTGACCGCGTTTTCCGCTATGTTGTTGCCACCACAAACCGACTCAAACACAATATAGAGGATACAACTATGTTAAAATCGACTCTTAAAAAAGCGGTTAGCGCGATGATAATCAGTGCTGCCTTCTCTTTCTCTGCCTGGGCAAATGAACCTATCGTGATTAAATTCTCACATGTTGTTGCCAATGAAACACCAAAAGGTCAAGGCGCATTGATGTTCCAAAAACTGGTGGAAGAGCGCTTGGCGGGTAAAGTGAAAGTCGAGGTATATCCAAACTCCTCTCTCTATGGTGACGGTAAAGAAATGGAAGCATTATTACTTAATAACGTACAAATGCTTGCACCATCTTTAGCAAAATTTGATAAATACACGAAAAAAATCCAACTCTTTGATCTTCCGTTCTTATTTGACGATATTGAAGCTGTCCAACGTTTTGAACAAAGCGAAGCTGGTAAATCCTTATTGAAATCCATGGAAGAGAAAGGCATTACAGGTCTTAGTTATTGGAATAATGACTTAAAACAACTGTCTGCTAATAAAGAATTACGTGAGCCTAAAGATGCACGTGGCTTGAAATTCCGTGTACAAAACTCCGAAGTGTTAGATGCCCAATTTAAAGCGTTGAAAGCCGTTCCGCGTAAAATGGCGTTCGGTGAAATGTATCAAGGTCTACAAACCGGTGTAGTAAATGGTGCAGAAAATCCATATTCCAACATTTACTCACAAAAAATTCATGAAGTACAAAAATTCATTACAGAGTCAAACCACGGATTACTTTCTTACATGGTTATCGTTAATACCAATTTCTGGAACAGTATCCCTGAAGATATTCGTGCAGAATTAAGTAAAATTCTTGATGAAGTGTCTGTTGAAGTGAATAAAAAATCACATGATCTTAACTTAGCGGACAAACAAAAAATCATTGACTCTAAAGCCTCTACGATTATTACGTTGACCCCAGAACAACGTGAAAAATGGCGTGATGCGGTTCGTCCTGTTTGGAAACAATTTGAAGACGAAATTGGTGCGGATTTAATCCAAGCTGCAGAAGCCTCAAATAAAAAGTAATGAGATAAGTTTAATTTAAGGTGCTGTGGCGAATACGTCATTGCACCTTTTTATATGCTTGGAGGAGTAAATGTCTTCACTCAAATGGTTTTGGGAACGTTTTGAAGAATGCTTGATTTCAATTTTGTTAGCAATCATGACTCTCGTCACGTTCTTCTATGTGGTTTTCAATAACTTATACAATGTGTTTTTTGATTTAGCGGATCGCTATCCGAGTATCGCGGGTATTGCTGAACCAATTGGCGAATTTATTATGAATGTGGCGCAAGAAATGACTTGGAGTATCGCCATTACCAAAGCCTGTTTCGGCTGGCTCATTTTCTTTGGCGCCTCTTATGGTGTGCGCACAGCAGGACATATTGGTGTCGATGCTGTTGTGAAACTCTTTGCGCGCTCAACACAGCGTACTCTTGGCATCATCGCATGCACTGTTTGCATTATTTATGGGATCTTAATTGCTTCCGCCAGTTATGAATGGATTAATGCCATGTATATCGCCAACATTGGGGCAGATGATTTACATCATTTTGATATCAAACTTTGGCAAATTGGCATGATTATGCCGATTGGGTTTACTTTAATTGGTATTCGTTTTATTGAAATTTTAGTTCGTATTTTACGCGGTAAACAAGTGGGATTAGGGCTTGCTGATGAGAGCGGTGATGCGATGAAGCTCGCACAAGGAGAAGAAAAATGACCGTCATTGCACTTTTTATTTTACTTTTCTTATTAATGTTCCTAGGTGTGCCCATTGCCATTTCTCTCGGGCTATCTGGTGCGATTGTCATCATGCTGTTTAGCCAAGATTCCTTGAGTTCATTAGCAATCAAATTGTTTGAAACCTCAGAACATTACACGTTACTCGCTATCCCTTTCTTCTTACTTGCCGGTGCATTTATGACCACTGGTGGGGTGGCAAAGCGTTTAATTGATTTTGCCAATGCAACCGTTGGGCACATTCGCGGTGGTTTAGCGATTGCCTCCGTCATGTCTTGCATGTTATTTGCCGCGTTATCTGGTTCGAGCCCAGCAACAGTGGCAGCAGTCGGTTCAATTGCGATTGCCGGTATGGTTCGCTCAGGTTATCCGATTGGCTTTGGTACTGGGATTATTTGTAATGCGGGCACCTTAGGGATTTTAATTCCGCCTTCGGTCGTTATGGTCGTCTATGCTGCCGCGACAGAAACCTCGGTAGGTAAACTTTTCATGGCTGGTGTTGTACCGGGCTTATTACTAGGGGTTGCATTGATGGTGGCAATTTATATTGTCGCACGCATTAAAAATCTGCCTGCCCAACCGCGTGCCAGTGTAAAAGAATGGTTCCGAGCCGCACGTAAGGCGATTTGGGGCTTACTCTTAATGGTGATTATCTTAGGCGGCATTTATAGTGGCATCTTCACACCGACTGAAGCGGCGGCGGTGGCAGCGGTTTACTCCTTTGTTGTCGCGGTATTTATCTACAAAGACATTAAATTAAGTGAATGTCCACGCGTGTTATTAGAATCGGGCAAATTGAGCGTTATGCTGATGTTCATTATTGCTAACGCCATGCTGTTTGCCCATGTATTAACCACCGAACAGATTCCGCAATTAATTACTGAAACTGTGACGAAAATGGAACTCTCACCTTGGATGTTCCTGATTGTCGTCAATATCGTGTTGTTGATTGCCGGTGCCTTTATGGAGCCATCTGCGATTATTTTAATTCTTGCACCGATTTTATTCCCTATTGCAGTACAACTCGGAATCGATCCGATTCATTTAGGGGTTATCATGGTGGTAAATATGGAAATCGGGATGATTACACCGCCAATCGGGCTCAACCTCTTTGTTGCTTCTGCGGTGTCTAAAATGCCATTAACCGCGGTGATTCGTGCAGCAACACCATGGTTAATGCTCTTACTCGCCTTCCTCATCGCTATTACTTATATCCCAGCGATTTCAATGGCGTTACCAAATTGGATGGGGATTCATTAAGCTTACTCAATGTTAAGCTAAAAGCCCCTGATAACAGGGGCTTTTTCTGTCTCGCATTTAGCGCACAAAAGGATTGTGCTGCTTTTCTTGACCGATAGTGGTATAGGGTCCATGCCCAGCAACAATAATCATGTCATCGCCTAAAGGATATAATTTTTCTTTAATAACACTCAACAAGGTCGCGTGATCGCCCCCTTGAAAATCCGTGCGCCCAATACTTTGCTTAAAGAGCACATCACCAGTAAAGGCAATTCGCTTTTCGTGTTCGATAAACCCAATATGCCCCGGGGTGTGTCCTGGTAGGTGCAGTACTTCAAATTGCATATCTCCAACTTGGATAATCTCGCCTTCGTTATTTAACCAACGATCTGGCGTAAAGGCTGGAATTTCAAACAGACCAAATTTTTGCGATTGTGCTGGTAATGCATTAAACCAGTACTCATCTTGTGAATTAGGACCAATTATCTCTACTTTAAAATGCGCCTTCAATTTTGGTGCCGCCCCCACATGGTCAAGATGTCCATGTGTCAATAGAATGGCTTGTAAATTCAAGTCCAACTCTTCAATTCGCTTAATCAATTTTTCCGCGTCACCACCGGGATCAATAATTGCCGCATTACGCTGTTCATCCCAAATTAAAGAACAATTTTGCTGAAAAGCGGTGACCGGAATAAGTTCAATATTCATGCTATCTCTCTGTGACTAAATAAGAAGAAAACCGCACAAAAGTGCGGTTCAATATGGAAAAGTTTTATTTTATCAACTGCCACGCCATGTACGAATAGGACCAGTATCCACATGAATAAAATTACTGCGCGGATAATATCCTACCCCACCATTATTCAGCTTTTCCGCTGCTTGACGAAGTTTTGCTAATGGTACGCCATCAATACGGAAATCAATCGCTTGTCCACGTGTATGATAACTGTTACTGGCTACACCACGGCTTCTACGATGCATCGCAGCATTACTCACTGGTGAGCGATAACCACAAATAATTTGGATTTCAGTATTACGTAACCCTAAGCTGGCTTGTAAACGATAAAATTTTAAAAACAGTTTTGGATCCATTCTATGCATATGATTATTACGTTTATCACGCATTAAATAATCCAATTTTTTAAGTGCGACAGAGGAAAAACCTTTGCTTGGCAAAAACTCTGCACTAAATTTATCCCCTGTATTAATGTTTCTGAAACGTAAAATACGTGGTTTAGGTGTCGAAACCGCTGCCAACAAAGGACTCGGTAACAAAGATGCGCCTAATACGAACCCACCTAAAGATAACCATTTACGGCGAGTATGGTTAATACTATTCATTATGTCAATTTCTCTATGTTATTTCATGCTTAGTTTGACCAACGTAATTAACATTCGTTCTCAAAAAGAACAAAACGCACTTATTTTACCTATTTCCCCCTAAAAAGAAAGGGGGAATGTGTTCAATTTGTGACGAGAGTCTGATTAATTTAAATACTTTTTAACGATAGCCCAATTAATGTAGCTTAAATTTGGGGTGACATCATAACCATAAATATCAGGTAAAGTATGGGTTTTACCATTGTTGACCCATGCGGTCACATAATATAGAAAGACCGGATTATTCGAAGCCACATTAACTGAGATCGTTTTACGACTTTTTACAGTATTTACTTTACGTTCTTCACTCCAGCCCGCCTCTTTTAAAAGCACACTAGCTAATTCATCTGCTTTTTCTACTCGGACACAGCCTGAGCTTAATGCTAAATCTTTCTTCGCAAACAAGCCTCTGCTTGGTGTATCGTGCAAATAGATAGCATCCGAACTTGGCATATTAAACTTAAAGTTACCTAATGCACTGTCTCCCGGTGCCTGACGTAAACGGTAAGGGAATTTTTTCGCCGTCATATTTTCCCAATCAATTGTGTAAGGATCGATAGTTTTTCCTTTACTGTCAATAATCGTATAACCATTACGATAGATATAACTTGGATCTTTACGTACGCGTGGAATGATATCTTCATTAATCAAACGTGTCGGTGTGTTCCAAGGTGGATTCACAACAACATCACTTAATTTACTGTAAAGCACAGGGGTTTTACGCGCTTTTTTGCCGACAATTACTTTAGAAGTCAAAATCAGTTTACCATCACGATAATAATGCAATTGGTAGCTTGGAATATTGACAAATAAGCCATTGTCAAACGTAGGAATAACACGTAAACGTTGGGCATTAATCGCCATTTTATATAATTGTGCCAGCTTATCATTATCTATCCCTTCTGCATTAAATAAAGAAGGTAGCTGCGCCATCGTCTGACGATATAATGGATTTTGTGTTGAAAGTGAAGTTAAAAAGTCCGCACTTTTCCCCATTGCAACAGCAGATAACCATGCATGAATCTGTTCATCACGAGGTAATGCTGGTTTATAGTTATTCGCGCTATATAACCATTTTTGTGCGGATTTACTCACATTGTTGGCATAATACATGTAATCTAAAAAGGTATCGGTGAGTAATGCATCACGTTCAAAGCTACCTTCTGACGTCGAGTCAATATGTTCAAGAATCGTTGAAGCTTGTTTAGAAATCCCACTGAGCACTAACGCAGCATACTCACGTAAAAATTGTTGTTCCGTTGCCTTATCTTGCCAAAGTAATTGGAAATCATTATCGGCATAAATTTTCGCAACAGTGGACTTAAACTGTAATTCAATTTGCCCCAACTTATCCGTTAATGTTTGTTCTGCGAGCGCTTGTTTTTCTGCTGCAAGACGCTCCTCTTCCAGTTTTTTTTCTGCCGCTAATTGCGCTTCAATAGCTTTGGTTTCTAACTCAAGCTGTTGACGTGTTAAAAGATCGGCTTCTTGCACCGTATCAATAATTGGATTAGGCAACGGCTCTTGATTAGCGAATACGCTGGTTGAACAAGCACAAGAAAACAGCAAGGCAAATTGTGCAAATTTAAATGATTTTATCTTTAACATCACATAGTTCCTTAACATAAATGAGAAAATGACCGCTACTCTCATGATGAAAGTGCGGTCAAAATAAAACTAGTTTGTGCTTTTCTGATTCATACCCATTTTTTCGATTTCAAACTGAATAAGATCAGCTGCCATTTTCTCTGCTTCTTTTAAATAAAAATCTGGCGCCTCATAATCTTTTGCTAAATCATCCAGATCTTTTAATGGTTTTTTACCCTCACGTTTAAAGCGTGCATTTAAGTCTTTTAAACGTCTTGCATCATCTTTATCATTTTCGACTTTACGCTTCTGATAATTCAATGACAAATATTTTAACGCGTTTCTTTCATCACGGATTTTAAGTTCTTCATTTAATGCGACAAATTCGGGATCTTTCGCCATACGTTCAATATGTTTTGGCGTTAAGAACGCGACCGCATCACGCGCTTGTGCGACTTCAAAGTAATTTGCGGCAGGAATTTTATCCCAAGGCAACGCATTATCTTCTTTTTCCTCACCATATTCTTTCGCATCAATCGCAGCTGGGAAATCAATGTCTGTTGCCACACCTTTTAGTTGAGTACTTCCACCATCAATACGATAAAACTTCTGAATAGTATATTGAATTAGACCTAAAGGTTCTTGATTGGCATCGAACGCAAAGTTTAACGAACGACTTTGCTGTACTGTCCCCTTACCAAAAGTATTCTGCCCAATAATAATGCCACGATTATAATCCTGCATTGCAGCAGCAAAAATCTCTGAAGCTGAAGCACTAAAACGGTTAATCATCACTAATAAAGGTCCAGAATAAACTTGTTCACTGTCTGGATCTTCATGAACGCGAATACGTTGAAAAGCATCGCGCACTTGGACAATCGGTCCATCGCTAATAAATAAACCGCTTAACCCCACTGCTTCGGTTAATGCGCCACCGCCATTATCGCGTAAGTCAATAATTAAGGCTTTTGCTTTTTTCGTTTTCATTTCAGCCAATAATTTTCTCACATCTTGCGTCAATCCAATGTAAAAACTTGGAATCTTAATTGAGGCGACAATTTGTCCCTCCACTTTGCTGATGGTGAGTTTTGCGGCCTGATCTTCAATTCGGACTTTATCGCGCACTAAGGTAATAATCTTAGATTTACCCCCTTTCGCAGGCTCAATTTCTAAACGCACTTTTGTGCCTTTCTTACCTTTAATTTTGTCAACAATATCTTCTAAACGCCAACCTACAACATCTTCGATTTCACCGCTGGCTTGTCCTACGCCAATAATGCGGTCACCTGCTTTCAATTTTTTGCTCCGTTCTGCAGGCGCCCCCGGTACTAATGATTTAATCGTTGTCCCATCGTCTTCCGTTTGTTGTAATGTCGCGCCAATCCCTTCTAACGACAGGTTCATACTTTCGTTAAAACTTTTCGCTGTTCTCGGTGCCAAATAGCTTGTGTGCGGATCTACTTCTCGTGCAAAGGCGTTTAAATACACCTGAAGAATGTCATCTGCTTTAGTTTGAGTTAAACGACGAATCGCAAGGTCATAACGTTTGGTTAAACGTTTCTTAATCTCAGACCATTTTTTATCTTTTAATTTTTGATTGATAATGTCGTTTTTAACTCGTTGTTCCCACAACTTATCTAATTCCGCGTTGTCTTTTGGCCACGGGGATTTCTCACGATCGATTTCAATTTGATCCTGCCCCGATAAATCAGGCTCTTTATCTAATAAAGAAAGCGCATATTTATAACGATCATAGCGTCTTTTCATCATTAAATCGTACATTGCAAAGGCAATACTTAAATCCCCTTCATTTAATGCATCATCAAACTTATCGGCATATTTTGCGCGCATTTCATCAATATCAGATTGTAGAAAAGTATTTCGGCTAAAATCTAATGACTTAAGATAACGCTCAAAAATTTTCTCAGAAAACGCGTCATTTAACTGGAACTTACGATAATGACTTTGTGTTAAACGGGTTGTCGCACGTTTTGTCGCTAATTGATTTTCTTCCGTAGGTTGTGGCGTAACAATATCGCTTAATTTGATTTTTGGCTGTACTGCCTCGACAAGATTAAAGCTCATTAAGAAAGTACTTAACAAAAACGTTGCTAAATAACTTTTTGTTTTACTCAATTTCATTTCACCTTCCTAAAAAGAAAATACAATTTATGATTAATCACTTTGATCAATAAATGCCACCTTATTTGATGGCATTTTGTACTTATTTCATCTTATGCAAACAGACGTTCCGCTGTGACACTGATGACTAAGCCATTTTCTAATTGTACACGGGCAGTGTCTTTTACCACTTCAAGCACAATCGCCTTTTTGGCACTCTCACCCACTTTCACTTTCACACTGTCACCTTTTTGTAAACTCGCTAACTCAATCGTGTTTAAAATCACTTTCGGTTTACGTGTCACTTTAGCTTTATTGGCGGTTGTCTCTTTCGCATGTTGTCCTTTTGCCGCAACACGACGAGCAGGACGTTTTTTTTCAGGTTTAGCTGCTTTCTCTGCTGCACGCATTGCAGCAACTTTAGCTTTTGCTTCCGCTAACTGTTGCGCAGCATGTTCGGCATGCTCTTGTTCTAAGATACCACACACATTTCCTTGTAAATCAACACGCTCAGCCCCAGCTTTACAGCCATGCAAATAACGCCAATTTGACGTGTACGCACGTAATGCTTGACGTAATTGTGTTTTACTTACACGTTCATCATCTTGCAATGCCTCAGCTAAGTCTTGGAATAAACCAATTTTTAACGGTTTTGCTTCCCCTTCTAATGAAAAACAAAGTGGAAACTTTTCCACTAAATAGGCAATCACTTCTTTATTATTCGTTAATTTTTGGACTTCGGTCATTCTTTTTTCCTGAGTGTCAATTTTTAAATAGAAAAACTCGGCATAGTTTAGCTCACTTTCAGAAAAAATGACAATTATATCCTCACACAAATACATTAATTTACGTTCATAAAAGCAGTATCCATAAAAGAAAGATAGGCGTGACATTCTCTGACAGGGATATTTCCAAAACTTTTTAGACAGGATAGAATGTGGTTCTATTTATTACACGTGGCATGTAACTGAATGACAAAAAATACCGCTCAACACCCTCTGCATGAATTAGCCTGTTGCTCAGATTGTGATGCAGTTGTGTCTTTTCCAACCCTACAAAGCGAACAAGTGGCGGAGTGTCCTCGCTGTCATCATGTGATCAAAACAACGGATCGTTGGAGTCTCCATCGTTGTGCCATGATTGCACTGTCTATCCTCATTTTAATGCCCTTTGCGTTAAAATTTCCACTTCTTAGCATTGATTTATTAGGCACCAAAATTGATGCGTCGGTTTGGGGTGGTGTTTGGAAAATGGCCACCCAAGGTTATCCCTATACCGCCTTTTTAGTGTTTATTTGTGCGGTATTTATGCCCATTTCTTTTGCATTGCTTGTTTTACTTCTACGCCTCTCACAACTACTAAGAGTAAAACCGCGTAATCTTTTAATTTCTCTCGCGCATATCAAACCTTGGGTGATGTTTGATGTTTACTTAGTTGCCTTGGCGGTCACCATGTTTAAAGTGAAAGAATACGCCACGTTAGAAATTGATATTTATCTGATTGCCTTTGTTTTTACTGCGCTTTTAACAACATTGCTTTTCATCAAGTTAAATCCTAAGGAATTGTGGAATGAATTTTACCCACAGCAACATTCACTCAATGCGATTCCACAAGATAATAAACCGCACTACTGTTTTGAATGCCAGTACAGCTTTGCTCAAGCGATGCATGATCGTCAACAGCGTGCAATTTGCCCTCGCTGTCATTCTACTTTACACTTATCAGCGCATATTAAGTTACAACGTACATGGGCAACCTTAATTGCGGGGATTATCATGATTTTCCCCGCCAATTTGTTACCCATTTCGGTGGTGTACGTCAATGGCGCACCCAGTGCGGATACATTAATGTCTGGTGTATTAAGTTTTATTGATATGGGAAGTTACTTTGTCGCCTTTATTGTTTTTGTTGCCAGTATTTTTGTCCCCATTAGTAAAATTATGATTATGTTGTATTTATTAATTTGTGTGCATTTTCAATTAAAGCACTCAATTAAATGGCAAATGCGACTACTCCACTTTGTCCATTTTGTCGGGCGTTGGTCCATGCTTGACCTCTTTGTTTTAGCATTGATGATGTCATTAGTAACACGTGGACAAATTATCGATTTTTCTGTTGGTCCCGCGGCCTTTTACTTTGGTATTGCCGTTTTTTTAACAATGATTTCTACTTCACAATTTGATAGCCGATTACTTTGGAAAATTTATGACAAACAAACAGCACGATAACACGCAGGCACAAACACATAGCACAATACCTGCTCATTTAAAACAAGTCAGACGTATTTCACCTTTTTGGTTACTGCCTTTTGTTGCCCTTTGTATTGGTGCAATCTTATTTTTCCAAATCATCCAAGAACAAGGACATACTATTCGCATCACGTTTGCCAATGGTGAAGGGCTGGTGGCAGGAAAAACGCAAGTTCGTTACCAAGGCTTACAAATTGGAGTTGTTAAGAAAGTCAACTTTACGAAAGACTTAAAGCAGGTTGAAGTAGTAGCTAACATTTATCCTGAAGCCAAAACTGTATTACGTAAGAACACAAAATTTTGGTTGGTCAAACCCAGTGCTTCCTTAGCTGGTATTTCAGGCATAGATGCGCTCGTCTCTGGTAACTATATTACTTTGCAACCCGGTGATGGGGAAAATGAAGATGAATTTATTGCGGAAACAGAAGGACCAATCGCCCAAGTGGATGATGGCGATTTATTAGTGCACTTACTTGCCGATGATCTTGGGTCAATTTCCATTGGCGCATCAGTCTATTTTAAAAAGTTACCGGTCGGGAAAGTGTATGATTATCGCTTTGTTGAAGACGGTAAAAAAGTCTCAATTAACATTGTAATTGATAAGACCTATGCACATTTTGTCAAGAAAGACAGCCACTTCTGGAATATTAGCGGGATCGATGCACAAATTGGTCTATCCGGCATTAACATTAACGTAGATAGCTTAAATGCGATTGTACAAGGTGCGGTCGCTTTTGACTCACCAACAAACAGTGAACCAGCCGAAAGCCATGATAAATTCACACTTTATGCTAATTTTAATGCGGCTAAACGTGGTATCGTCATTGACGTCAATATTCCTCATACCACGGGCTTACAAGCAGGACAAACGGGGGTTTATCATCAAAACAAACAAATTGGTGTGCTATCTGAATTAACCCCTGTTGAAGATCAACCTGCTTTATTACAAGGTAAGCTCTTAATTGACCCGATGTTATCGGAATTATTCACGAGCAAAACGCATATTGTCTTACACAATAAAAAACCTAGTTTGGCGGATTTGACAAATCTGCCACAACTGCTTCGTGGTGAATATTTTGAAATACTTGCGGCAGCAGGCGAACCTCAAACTGCCTTCACAGTGATTAAAGAAAATGAACTCTTATTGCAACAGCCTAATACGTTGGTCCTCACCTTAACTGCACCAGAAACCTACGGGGTCAGTGAAGGACAAGCGGTTTATTATAACGATGTCACTATAGGTGAAATTATTCAACAAGACCTCAATGTTGATGGTGTGAATTTCAAAGTAGCGATTGCAGAAAAATATCGTCATCTGATTCATCAAGATAGTCAGTTTATTGCGGCATCCCTATTGGATATTAACCTTGATACGAATGGTTTACGTTTTGAAGCCGCGTCACCAGAAAAATGGCTACAAGGAGGGGTGCGTGTACTCGCTGGTAAACAAAAAGCAGGACAGCCTCTTACCCACTATCCACTATTTAAAGATATTTCTCATGCGCAGACC
>BMBC01014578.1:39865-53787 GCA_014362705.1 Columba janthina nitens
CAATATGAAGTCGGTAAAATTTTAGATGTCCGACCAAAAGCCAATACATTTGAGGTCGATGTGTTTATTTATCCGAAATATCAAACATTATTGACCCATAAAAGTGTCTTTTGGGTAGAAAGTGCTGCGAAAGTCGATATCAGTACACAGGGGGTAAGTATTCAGGCGACACCACTTTCACGCGCTTTAAAAGGTGCAATCAGCTTTGATAATATCGGGCATACTGGCTCGAAAACACTTTATCCAAATGAGTTACGGGCGAAATCCGCTGGACAACAACTGACCTTTATCACCGAAGATGCGACCAATTTAAGTCAAGGTATGCCGTTACGCTATCTTGGTCTCAATATCGGTGAAATCGCCACAGTAAACTTGGATACGAAAAGTAATAAAGTGATCGCAAAAGCGTTGATTAACCCACAATACATGCCATTGATCGCTAAAGAAGGCAGCCGTTTTACCTTGATATCTCCTCAAATTTCTGCGGCGAGTATTGAAAATTTAGAGAGTTTACTCCAGCCCTATATTGATGTTGAAATCGGTCAAGGCAAAGGAAAAACCCAGTTTACATTGGTACAATCTGCGCCTCGTAGCAATAATAAATATACCCAAGGTTTGCCATTGGTGTTAGAAACCCATGATGCATTGAATATTACCGTTGGCTCACCGATCCTCTATCGTGGCGTTGAGGTAGGAAAAATCAACCATATCACGTTAAATGAACTCGGTGATCGTGTCTTTGTGCATATTATTATTGCGCGAAAATACCAGCATCTTGTCCGTCAAAATTCAGAATTTTGGATTGCCGCTGGCTATGATTTTAATTTCAGTTTACGCGGCGCAGAAGTCAATACGGGATCAGTACAACAATTATTAAAAGGTGGAATTGCTTTTTCTACACCCGCGAGTACAGTGATTCAACCTGTCGCAAAAGCAAATCAACATTTTTTACTGCAAGTAAAACGTCCTCAAGATGCGCAACAATGGAATTCGGGTGCATTACCAAAATAAACGAAAAAAATACCGCACTTTTATCCTCAAGTGCGGTATGTTTATCTGTAATTTTTTCTGATCTATTTAGCTTGTTGCCAGTCTGACAATCGTCGTTATCACATTGACGGCACTTTGCATACCCTCCAAAGTAATTAACTCATGTTTACTGTGAAAATTATATCCCCCCGTAAACACATTTGGGCAAGCTAATCCCTGTTCCGCTAACCAAGCACCATCAGTACCCCCACGAATCGCTTTATGAATCGGCTCAATGCCACATTCTCGCATCGCCCTATCCGCCAATTCAACGGATTGTGGCACGGTTTTCACCACTTCATTCATGTTCTTATAACTGTCTTTAATTTCAAGTGTGATTGGCTTTTTTAAATGTTTTTGTTGATTAAACCGGTCTACAAGCTGCTGAATAAAAATTTTACGTTGCTCAAATCCGTCCCTGTCGAAATCCCGAATTAAATACTGCAATTCCACTTTTTCCACATGTCCTGTAAAGTGACTAAGATGATAAAACCCTTGTTTCCCTTCTGTCTGTTCTGGTGTTTCTTCTGCTGGAAAACCTTGCTGAAATTCACAAGCAAGCGTAAGCGCATTAATCATTTTTTCTTTTGCTGATCCCGTATGGATATTGACGCCTTCAATCGTCACAATCGCGGTTGCGGCATTAAAGTTTTCATACTCTAATTCGCCGACTTCACCACCATCAATAGTATAAGCCCAATCGCACGGAAATTTATCCAACGGAAAAAATTGCATCCCTAAACCAATTTCTTCATCCGGTGTAAAGGCAACGCGAATATTACAATGTGGAATATTTTCTTCTTTTAATACTGCAAGTGCGGTCATAATTTCTGCAATACCGGCTTTATTATCCGCACCTAGTAAAGTATTGCCATCAGCAACCACTAACGTTTTCCCAATCAGTTGATGTAAAAATTGATAATGTGCAGGGCTAATAAACGCCTCGCCCACCCCTAGCGCAATATCACCACCACGGTAATTCTCAATCACTTCGGCTTGCACATTTTTACCGCTACATTGTGTTGCTGTATCTAAATGCGCAATGAAACCAATGGTTGGTGAATGTGGATTGACATTTGAAGGAAGAAAAGCCGTCACAACGGAATGCTTAGAGATCTCAATATCTTGTAAACCGAGGGCGAATAATTCCTGTTGTAAATGCTTGGCAAGCTTTAATTGTCCTGCTGAGCTCGGGGATATTTTCGCCCCGCTTTTCGACTGAGTATCGTAGGTAGTATAGTGTAAAAAGCGCTCTAATAGCTTATAGGTTTGCTGTTGGTTTAACATAAAACTGGCTCACTGATAAAAGAATAGATTCAGTCTAACGACAAATCATCGGGGCTTCATTGACATATCACAACTTTTCGCTTTAATTTTGTGAAAACCTCGGCTTTCTTATGCAAGCCTAAAACACTCGCTACACAACACTGCATCTCATAAAAAATCGTGTCACACGCTCTTTTAAATTTTTTACAAAATCCCTTTTATTTATTGAACAATAGCTATATCATTAGCATTTATTTTTTAACCGTAAGTGCCAACAGCTTTTCTGTTGGCATTTATTTCTACTCAATACCAAAATTGGTACATTAGGGAGAAAACCAAAGCTAGTGGAAAGTTCAGTTCAAAACAAGCCTATTATTGAGCTTCGTTCTATTACTAAATCTTATGGTGATAAAACCATCATTGAAAACTTTAACTTAACAATCAACAATGGTGAGTTTTTAACCATTCTTGGTCCTTCAGGTTGTGGTAAAACGACAGTTTTACGTTTACTTGCTGGGTTAGAAGAATTAGATTCAGGCAATATTATTCTTGACGGTGAGGACATTACTCATGTCCCTGCAGAACAGCGTCACGTCAATACTGTTTTCCAAAGTTATGCCTTATTCCCACATATGACAATTTTTGAAAATGTGGCATTTGGCTTACGCATGCAAAAAGTACCGAATGAGGAAATCAAACCTCGCGTGTTAGAAGCATTACGTATGGTACAACTTGAAGAATATGCGTACAGTAAACCTGCTCAATTATCGGGTGGTCAACAACAACGTATTGCCATTGCGCGTGCGGTGGTTAACAAACCGAAAGTGTTGTTACTGGATGAATCCCTTTCCGCATTAGATTATAAATTGCGTAAACAAATGCAAAATGAATTGAAGGCATTGCAACGTAAATTGGGCATTACCTTTATTTTTGTGACTCACGATCAAGAAGAAGCTCTTACGATGTCTGATCGTATTATTGTGTTACGTAAAGGTCATATCCAACAAGATGGTTCCCCACGTGAAATTTATGAAGAGCCAAAAAATCTGTTTGTTGCCAAATTTATTGGTGAAATCAATATCTTCAATGCAACGGTATTAACACGTGTCGATGAGAAACGTGTTCGCGCCAATGTGGAAGGACGCGTTTGCGATATTTATACCAATCTTGATGTTGTTGCTGAGCAAAAACTCAAAGTTTTATTACGCCCGGAAGATATCTTAATTGAAGAATTGGATGAAAACCAAAGTTCAAAAGCGATTATTGGTCACGTGGCAGATCGTAACTATAAAGGCATGACGTTAGAATCAAACATCACGCTAGACCATAATGGTATGACCGTGCTTGTTAGTGAGTTCTTTAACGAAGACGATCCAAATATCGATCACTCTTTAGGTCAAAAAGTGGCATTAACATGGCACGAAGGCTGGGAGGTAGTGTTGAGCGATGAAGAATAACGCCTTTCAGAAATCAACCATTGGTGTCATCTTCGGGTGGTTGATTTTCTTTGTTCTTGCGCCAAACTTACTTGTGCTGATCGTGAGTTTTTTAACTCGCGATAGCAGTAATTTCTATGCGCTCCCTTTTACATTGGAAAACTATACTCGCTTATTTGAGCCACTGTATGCGCAAGTGGTATGGAATTCCTTATATATGTCAGGGTTAGCCACCTTAGTGTGTTTGATTATCGGCTATCCTTTTGCATTTTTATTAACCAAAATTAACCCAAAATACCGTCCATTTTTGCTGTTTTTAGTGGTGTTACCTTTCTGGACCAACTCTCTAATTCGTATTTATGGTATGAAAATTTTCTTAGGGGTCAAAGGGATTTTAAATAGCACGCTCATGTCCATTGGTTTAATTGATACACCTATCCGTATTTTGAATACAGAGGTCGCGGTCATCATTGGTTTAGTGTATTTATTGTTGCCATTTATGATTTTGCCACTTTACGCCTCTATTGAGAAATTGGATTATCGCTTACTAGAAGCGGCAAAAGATTTGGGTGCCAATGCATTCCAGCGCTTTATCAAAGTGATTATTCCGCTCACGATGCCGGGTATTATCGCAGGTTGTTTATTAGTGCTTTTACCAGCCATGGGGATGTTCTATGTCGCCGATTTATTAGGCGGTGCCAAAGTCCTCTTAGTGGGTAACGTGATTAAGAGTGAATTCTTGATCTCACGTAACTGGCCGTTTGGTTCTGCAATCAGCATTGGATTAACTATCCTGATGGCATTACTGATCTTTGTTTACTACAAAGCCAGCAAATTAATGAATAAGAAAATGGAGTTGGAATAATGGGCCGTTTACTACGCAATATTTTTATGTTTGTGGTCTATGCTTATTTGTATATTCCAATTGCAATCTTAGTCACAAACTCGTTTAACGATGATCGTTATGGCTTAACTTGGAAAGGCTTTAGTTGGAAATGGTATGAGCGTTTGTTCAATAACGATACTTTAATTCAAGCTGCTATTCACTCTGTTACCATTGCGTTCTTTGCTGCGACGGCGGCAACGATTATTGGTGGATTGACCGCGATTGCGCTTTACCGCTATCGTTTCCGTGGTAAACAAGCGGTTAGTGGAATGCTATTTATCGTCATGATGTCACCGGATATTGTGATGGCGGTATCCTTATTAGCCCTATTTATGATCGTGGGAATTAACTTAGGTTTTTGGTCACTCTTGCTTGCCCATATTACTTTCTGTTTACCTTATGTGGTCGTTACCATTTTCTCCAGACTAAAAGGGTTTGATGTCAAAATGCTAGAGGCAGCCAAAGATCTGGGCGCGGGCGAGGTGACGATTTTACGTAAAATTATTTTCCCACTGGCGCTTCCGGCTATCGTTTCAGGTTGGTTATTGAGCTTTACTATCTCACTGGATGATGTAGTAGTATCTTCATTCGTGAGTGGCGTCAGCTATGAGATTTTACCATTGAAAATTTTCTCTTTAGTCAAAACAGGTGTTACCCCAGAAGTTAACGCGTTGGCAACCATTATGATTATTCTTTCATTAGCTTTAGTCATTTTGAGCCAAGTGGTTGCAAGAAAAGACAAATAAATATTGTCTTAAAAAATAATACTTCACAAACAACCTAATACAAAATAGAATACGCCTTGCCTTAAAACAAGGCGTTTTTTTATGCTTCTTTAAGAAGAAATGATTACCCTCAACAGGAGAATGATAGAGATGAAAAAATTTGCAGGTCTTGTGACTGCAGGGATCATGACATTCGGCTTAGCCGCAAATGCACATGCAACCAATGACACTGTTTACCTTTATACTTGGACAGAATACGTTCCAGATGGTTTATTAGATGACTTCACAAAAGAAACGGGCATTAAAGTTATCGTTTCAAGCTTAGAATCAAATGAAACCATGTATGCTAAATTAAAGACACAAGGCGAAACCAGTGGTTATGATGTGATTGCACCATCAAACTATTTTGTGTCTAAAATGGCGCGTGAAGGTATGTTAAAAGAGCTAGACCACAGCAAATTACCTGTTATCAAAGACTTAAATCCAGATTGGTTAGACAAGCCTTATGATAAAGGCAACAAATATTCCTTACCTCAGCTATTAGGTGCACCGGGTATTGCATTTAATACCGATAGCTATAAAGGTGAAAACTTTACTGCTTGGGGTGATTTATGGAAACCTGAATTTAAAGGGAAAGTCCAATTATTAGATGACGCACGCGAAGTGTTTAATATTGCACTGTTAAAATTGGGTCAAGATCCAAATACGACTGATCCAGCAATCATTAAACAAGCTTATGAAGAGCTGTTAAAATTACGTCCAAACGTATTGTCATTTAACTCAGATAACCCGGCGAACTCATTCATTTCAGGTGAGGTGGAAGTGGGTCAATTATGGAATGGCTCAGTCCGTATTGCGAAAAAAGAACAAGCGCCGTTAAACATGGTTTTCCCGAAAGAAGGTCCTGTACTTTGGGTGGATACCTTAGCTATTCCAGCTAACTCGAAAAACCCTGATGGTGCACACAAATTAATTAACTATTTACTAAGTGCAAAAGTTGCTGCACAGTTAGCAGAAGAAATTGGTTACCCAACGTCAAACTTAAAAGCACTTGAATTATTGCCAAGCGAAGTGACACAAGATCCGGCAGTTTATCCAACGGCTGAAATTCTACAAAATAGCCACTGGCAAGATGATGTAGGCGATGCGGTTGAATTATACGAAAACTATTATCAACAATTAAAAGCAGCTAAATAATCTCGCTTTTATCATCCCTAAACAGCAAGTGCGGTCAAAAAAATACAAATTTTGACCGCACTTTTTTTACTCTTTCATCTTATGCAATTCACTTCTCATGACATGCATTTTTAAGCAAAAATTTTATATAACAATTCATTTACAAGTGCGATTTTCTGTCCTAAAATCCGTCTTTGTCCGTACCCATTCGGCATCTTCAGGTCAGTAAACGCCCTCGTTTTACTGGCATATTTTCACCCATTTTCTGGGAGCAATGTGAATGAAAAAATTAACTGGCATTTTAACTGCTAGCGTGATGATGCTGGGCGTAAGCAACTATGCAAGCGCAGCTAACAATGAAGTTTACCTTTATACTTGGACTGAATATGTTCCTGAAGGTTTATTAGATGAATTTACTAAACAAACGGGAATTAAAGTCATTGTTTCAAGCCTTGAGTCGAACGAAACCATGTATGCCAAATTAAAAACCTTGGGGAAAGACGGTGGCTATGATGTGATTGCGCCAACGAGCTATTTTGTATCCAAAATGGCACGTGAAGGCATGTTAAAAGAATTGGATCATAGTAAATTACCAGTGATTCAAGAACTTGATCCGAATATGCTTGATCGCCCTTACGATAAAGGCAATAAATATTCATTACCACAACTCTTTGGTGCGACTGGCATTGCGTATAACACTACCAACCAAGATCCAAGCCATTTCCAATCTTGGGGGGATTTATGGAATGCCGAATTCAAAGGCAAAGTCCAAATGCTCGATGACCCTCGTGAACTGTTTAATATTGCTTTATTAAAAATGGGGAAAGATCCTAATACTCAAGATCCCGCAGTATTAAAAGAAGCCTATGAGGAATTATTAAAATTACGTCCAAATATTCTTTCTTTTAACTCGGATAACCCTGCCAGTACTTTTATTTCAGGTGAAACCGATATTGGCTTGCTGTGGAATGGTTCCATTCGTATCGCCAAAAATGAAGGGGCAACGGTAGAGATGATTTATCCAAAAGAAGGTACCATGTTATGGATAGATAATCTTGCTATCCCTTCCAATGCGAAAAATACGGAAAATGCTTATAAGCTCATTAACTATTTATTGAGTGCGGATGTGTCCGAAAAACTGACTTTAAACATCGGCTATCCAACCTCAAACCTTGAAGCGTTAAAACGCCTGCCAAAAGAATTAACCGATGATCATGCAACATTCTTAACACAAGAAGTTATTGATAGAAGCCAATGGCAAGTGGACGTAGATAATGCTATCGATTTGTATGAAGGGTATTATCAAAAGCTCAAAGCGGCAAAATAATTCACTATCGATTTGATTTGTATCATAAAAAGATCTTCTGAATGAAGATCTTTTTTTTCTATTGCATTAAGATGAGATCATGCATGATGACAAGGAGAAGTATAATGATCCCAATTTCAGAGAAAATCCGAAAAACACTCTCACTGATTGAGTCCCAACAATTAGCACAAGATGTATGGCATATTTTGCAAGAACAACATTTTAAAGGCATGTTACCTTATTTTACGGTTGAACATCTTTGTACTAAACATCAGCTTACACCACAACAACTCGCACTGAAGCTCTTGCCAATTGCAGCAGCTTACTCTCTCGCTCCAATTTCCCAATTTCATGTTGGGGCGATTGCGATTGGACAACGTGGTGCATATTATTTTGGTGCGAATTTAGAATTTGCCTCGACCCATATTCAACAAACCGTCCATGCTGAACAAAGTGCGATTTCTCATGCTTGGATGAATCACGAAAGTGCAATTACCGATGTGGTCGTTAACTATACGCCATGCGGTCATTGTCGCCAATTTATGAATGAATTAAAAACCGCCCCGCAGTTAAAAATTCATTTACCACACAGTCAAAATAACTTACTACATAGCTATTTACCCGATGCATTTGGTCCGGCTGATTTGGCTATTCAGCACTTTTTATTAGATGCGCAAGATAACCAACTAACCTATGAAACACAAGATCCGGTTATTTTAACCGCACTTGAATGTGCCAATGCCACACATGCCCCTTATTCGAAGTCATATCACGGCATCGCTATTGAAACAAAAGACAAACAAATTTATCGCGGAAGTTATGCGGAAAACGCGGCATTCAACCCAAGCTTACCGGCGTTACAAGTCGCGCTAAATCACCTTTTACTCAGTGGTGATACCCTACAAAATATCCAACGTATTGTGATGCTCGAAAAAGCAAATCACTTGTGCTATCGCCATATGGCTGAAGACTTAGTTGCTAACCTCGTTGATATCCCACTTGATTATATTGCGCTGTAAACCACACAAAGATAGAATGAAAAAAGCGGTCACCTCTTTAACAGGGGGACCGCTTTTTTAAACGCAAAATGATTAACCAATCTGTGCTAACCCGCCCATATATGGACGTAATACGCTTGGAACGGTAATTGTACCATCTGCATTTTGATAATTTTCTAAAATCGCGACCAACGTGCGTCCAACCGCTAAGCCAGAACCGTTTAACGTATGCACTAAACGTGTTTTCTTATCCGTTTTAGAACGGCAACGCGCTTGCATACGGCGAGCTTGGAAATCCCACATATTTGAACATGAAGAGATCTCACGATAGGTATTTTGAGCCGGTAGCCATACTTCTAAGTCATACGTCTTGCATGAGCCGAATCCCATATCGCCTGTGCATAATAAGACTTTACGATATGGTAATTCCAATAACTGTAAGACTTTTTCTGCTTGTCCAGTCAACTCTTCTAATGCCTGCATTGAGGTTTCAGGCGCAACAATTTGGACCAATTCCACTTTATCAAATTGATGCATACGAATTAAACCACGGGTATCACGCCCATAGGATCCTGCTTCAGAACGGAAACAAGGAGTATGCGCTGTCATTTTCAAAGGCAAATCCGCTTCATCGAGAATTTCATCACGAACTAAGTTCGTGACGGGTACTTCTGCTGTTGGAATTAATGCATAAGGTTGTTCGCCTTCTAACGCATTGGTGTGAAATAAATCTTCACCAAATTTTGGTAATTGCCCAGTACCATATAAGGTAGCGTGATTAACTAAATAAGGGACATAGGTTTCGGTATAACCATGTTGCTCAGTATGGAGATCTAACATAAATTGGGATAACGCACGATGTAATTTAGCGATCTGCCCTTTCATCACCACAAAACGAGAGCCACTTAATTTTACTCCCGACGCAAAATCTAGCCCTTTCAACCCTTCACCTAGTGACACATGATCTTTCACCTCAAAATCAAAGGTTTTTGGTGTTCCCCAACGGAACACTTCAAGATTGTCTGTTTCATCTTTTCCAAGTGGCACTTCATCAGCAGGTAAATTCGGAATGGCAAGAACGATCTGGTTAATCTCAGCTAACACTTCATCCAAATGTGCTTTTGTGGTACTTAATTCAATGCCCATATGTTCCACTTCGTTTAATAATGCTGAAATATCTTCACCACGTGCTTTCGCTTGACCGATATTTTTTGAACGCGCATTACGTTCTGCTTGAAGTGATTCAGTCTTGACTTGCCAGCTTTTACGTTGTTCTTCTAACTCACTTAATAAAGCAACATCTAGCACAAAATTACGTTTTACTTTTAATTTTTCAGCTACTTCCTCAAGATTATTACGCAATAGATTTGGATCGATCATTTTTTACCTACTTTTCTTAAAATTTAAACGGAATTAACCGCACTTTTGCATAAAAATAATTCATCTATTTTAGATCGAATTAACCTAATAAACCAGTTCAAAATCAGGGATTCTCAGATTAATCTCCAGCAAAAAGTAAGATTTTCCTGCCTATCCTGTGAATATCACTTCCCTCACCAGCCAACCAACAAAAAGCACCTGAAAACAGGTGCTTGAGTTAATGTTCCGAGCAGTATTAAACTCGCTATGCTGTAGTTTTCAATAACGTTTTTTCTTGCTTTGTTGATCCTGTTGTCTAAGCCAGTCGAGCTTTTCTTTGATTTTAATTTCCATCCCGCGATGAGTTGGAAAATAATATTGTGTGTCTTTCAACGCTTCTGGGAAATAATTTTCGCCCGCGGCATAAGCATACTCTTCATCATGCGCATAACGGTATGCTTCACCATAGCCCAATGTTTTCATTAAATGGGTAGGCGCATTGCGTAAATGTGTTGGTACTTCATAATCTGGCGTTTCTTTAACGTGTTGTTTCGCTTGATTAAATGCACGATAAACTGCGTTGCTTTTCGGTGCAACTGCCAGATAAACAATCGCTTGTGCAATCGCACGCTCTCCTTCCGCCGCACCGACTCGAGTAAAGCAATCCCAAGCAGCAAGTGCCACTTGCATCGCGCGCGGATCCGCATTGCCCACATCTTCAGAAGCAATCGCGAGTAAACGTCGTGCCACATAAAGCGGATCCCCCCCCGCTGCCAAAATCCGAGCATACCAATATAATGCTGCATCTGGTGCAGATCCTCGTACTGATTTATGTAGCGCAGAAATTGCATCATAAAACCGATCACCTTGTTTATCAAAACGCGCTTGACGTTCACCTAACACGTTTTTTAATAAGCTGAGTGTCAAAGCTTTCCCTGCTTCCGTTTCCTCTGCCATATCCGCCATCAGCTCAAGACTATTTAAGGCTAAGCGTGCATCACCGTTCACATATTCAGCTAAACATTCTAATACATTCTCTTCTAAAACAAAGCGCACTTTGCCTAGCCCGCGTTCTTCATCTAACAGTGCTTGCTTTAACACCTCGCTGATTTCTTGTGTGCTCAACGATTTTAGAATATATACTTTGGCTCGCGAAAGTAAGGCATTATTTAGTTCGAAGGAAGGGTTTTCAGTTGTTGCCCCAATAAAGATAAGGGTGCCATCTTCAATATGAGGCAGAAAGGCATCTTGTTGACTTTTATTGAAACGATGAACTTCATCAACAAACAGGATCGTACGTCGATCAGCTAAGCGATTTTCTTTTGCTCGTTCAATCGCCTCACGAATTTCTTTAATACCACTAGTGACAGCGGAAATACGTTCCACCTCGGCATGAATCTGCCGTGCAATAATCTCTGCTAAAGTCGTTTTGCCCGTACCTGGCGGTCCCCATAAGATCATGGAATGCACATGACCCGCCTCAAGTGCTTTACGTAAAGGTTTTCCCTCACCGATTAAATGCGACTGCCCACAATATTGAGCGAATGTGGTCGGACGCATTCTGGCGGCTAAAGGTTGAAAAGCCTGTTGGGCAAAGTCAAAACTTAAATTCGACATCACTGTTCTAACTATTTTTGGCGTTGGTCATCGAGTTCTACCCCTTTAGGCACACTAAACTTGAATACAGTGTCGGCTAAAGGTTGGTTGGTAATATTACGTAAAATATACAAATTCGTTTGTCCATCTTTTTCAATAGTACTGAAGTTACGCAATACTCCTTCACTATCAATACGAATATCAAACTGTTTAATATTACTCTGCTTTGCTTTTGGCTTGAGGGTAAATGTATCTGCCTTTTGCTCCACACTGTATTGTGCCCAGTGGCTGGAATCGTCACTGGTTAACAAAACAAAAGGTGTGTTATTCACAGCATCTTTGACCCAATTTGCCGTCACTTGTGCCACAAAAGGATCATAAAACCACAGCGTTTTGCCATCGGAAATAATTTGGCTTTCTTGCGGTGAAATATTATCCATTCGGAATAAATTTGGACGCTTGATTTTTAATGTCCCACTGCCTTGTTGCACATTTTTGCCGTCTGAGGAACTGACTGTTTGAGTATAATCCGCACTCAACACATTCACCTTGCTCAAACGTTGCTGTAATTCGCTTGCTGCATCAGCCCAAGCTGCACTGCTCAAAAAGAGGGTCAAAAGTGCGGTGGTTTTTAATAACATTTTTTTCATCTCTACTTTCCTAAAAGTCCGAAGAACGTCTGGCAAGCACTTCACGTTTGCCATTTTGCATCGCAGAAACAATGCCCTGCTCTTCTAGTTGATCCATAATTCGGGCCGCTCGGTTAAAGCCTACTCTAAATTTGCGTTGAATATAGGAAGTCGACGTCGTTCCTGTACTGGTAACAAACTCGACAACTTCATCAAATAAATCGTCTAGCTCACCGGCATCGGAATTGGCGCCATTACTCTCTGTAGACTCATCCTCCCCGCTGTCTAAAATACCTTCAATATAATTCGGTTTACCACGTGCTTTCCAGTCATCTACCACCCGTGCTACTTCATCATCACTCATAAAGGCACCATGCACCCGCACTAAATCAGAAGAGCCCGCACCAGAATATAACATATCCCCTCGTCCTAATAAGGCTTCAGCTCCCACCTGATCGAGAATGGTGCGTGAGTCAATTTTACTGGCGACGGTAAAAGCAATGCGGCTTGGGATATTGGCTTTAATCAAACCGGTAATCACATCAACCGATGGACGTTGTGTTGCCAAAATCAAGTGAATACCTATCGCTCGCGCTTTTTGTGCTAAACGGGCGATCAACTCCTCAACTTGTTTGCCTGCCACCATCATTAAATCTGCAAACTCATCCACAATGACAACAATATAACTGAGTTTTTCCAACGCCGGTGGTAACGTATCCATGGTATCTCCCGGGCGCCAAATTGGATTGGGAATCGGCATATTCATCGCCTCATATTCCTCAATTTTTTCATTGTAGCCTTCAATATTACGTACTCTTAATGCCGACAGTAATTGATAACGACGTTCCATTTCATCCACACACCAACGCAATGCATTCGCGGCTTTTTTCATGTCCGTCACCACTTCCGTCAGCAAGTGAGGAATGCCATCATAAATCGAGAGTTCCACCACTTTAGGATCAATCATGATAAATTTTACTTCTTCGGGTTTCACTCGGAAAAGCAAACTTAAAATCATGGTATTTACCCCAACAGATTTCCCTGAACCGGTGGAGCCTGCAACCAATAAATGTGGCATTTTGGCTAAATCCACCACTACTGGTTTACCGCTAATATCCTTACCTAATGCCATAGAAAGTAAAGAGTTAGACTGACGGAACACATCACTGTCTAGCACTTCACGTAATGTCACCATTTGTCGATTCACATTAGGGGTTTCAATACCGATATAAGGTTTTCCCGGAATCACCTCCGCCACACGAATCGAACGGAACATTAAGGCGCGAGCTAAATCTGTATCAATACTGCTCACTTTCGATGCTTTGACACCCGGTTGTAATTCAAGTTCATAACGTGTCACCACAGGTCCCACTAACACATCTTTCACTGTTGCCTTCACCCCAAAGTTACGTAATTGATGCTCAATGCGTTGTGAGGTTTCAATAATTTCTTCTTGTGTAATGCGATGCGCTTGACTCGGACGATGTTCTAACAAGTCCAAACTAGGCATGGGGGT
>BMBC01014578.1:53813-96316 GCA_014362705.1 Columba janthina nitens
GGTTTATAATGCGGTGTCGTGCTTTCACTGACATCCGCCGTGCTATTTTGCCTAATTTCAGGTTCCGCCAAGATTGTCTGCAATGCGTCTTCCGCATTGAGGGCTTTTGCACGTAAAGCCATTTCCTCACGGCGCTGTTGCTCTTGCGCGGCAAATTGACGAGCAAGATCACTTTCGTCCTCCCGTGCTATCTCGCTATTGTCCGATAAACTTGTATCTAACGGAGATAGCGAAACTTTAGGCATCGCAAACTCAGTCGCAACGAGTGGCTCTCCTGCAGTGTGAGGAATTTGTGTAGTGAACGGCTTGCTATCCTCATGTTCTGCCTCAGAGGAAGATAGCGCAGTGTCTTCAACAAAAGCCACGCTGACACTTGGCAAGGCGAGTTCTGGTTCGACAGCATAACCGCCGAGTTCTACCTGATTAACATCATCTAGAGCTACCGTTGGAATCATGTTTTCTTTCGCTTGAGAAGTAGATTCGAGCCCCTGAATTTGAATCAAGTTTTCAATATTGATTAATGGTTTGTCTTCATCCATTGTGGCTGATGGTGCTTCGCTAACAAAAACACGTTCACCTTCATTTATGCTTTGTATTGATGGTTCTTCTTGCAATGCCAGTTCTTGTTGTACTGGTGTGGCGGAAATCGTTTCTTCCTCTTGCGTTTGTGTAGGATTTTTCATGGTCAACCAATCATAAAAATAAAGACACGAACGAATAAGAGAAGTACCTGAACAAAGGACAAAACCAAGTAGTGCTAACAAAGTGCCAGAAAGCATTAACCCCACAAAATCTAACATAGGGAAAAAGGCTGTCACTAAACTTCCTCCCAGCACACCACCAGATAAATAGTAAGGCGTATTAGAAAACAGTAAGGTAAATAAAACACACACGCCACATAAAAAAATACTGAAGCCCAAAAGCCAAAGACTTAAGCGAAAAAAGCTGAATGGCACTTTGCCTTTACGACGCCAGAAGTAAAAAGAAACACCAAAAATAAGAAAGGGAATAATATGCCCAACGTGCCCAAATAACACAAAAAATAAATCAATAAACCAAGCACCTAATCTCCCTGCTTTATTAATCGTAGTAGGAATATAGCTTGAAGACGCCCACGAATTATCTAAGGGCGAATAACTTGACCAAGCAACGATCAAATACACGCCAAACAGCATGCCCACAAGAAAGAAAAATGCCAATAGATACTGCTTAGGGGTAAATTTTTCAGAAATTCGTTTAATCATTGTATTACTTCAATTGGAGAAAATTGGTTTGTTTGACTTCTTCCATCACAACATAAGTGCGTGTGTCATTGACACCAGGTAAACGTAGTAAAGTTGTGCCGAGCAATTTACGATATGCCGCCATATCCGCAACGCGCGTTTTTAATAAATAGTCAAAATCACCGGAGACAAGATGACATTCTTGAATTTCATCTAATTGTTGTACTGCGGCATTAAATTCTTCAAACACATCCGGTTTACCGCGGATTAATGTAATTTCCACAATCACCAATAAAGGGGAATCTAATAATTCAGGATTCAATAAAGCACGATATCCCATAATCACACCTTGTTTTTCAAGGCGCTTTACTCGTTCTAAACAAGGTGTGGGAGACAGCCCGACTTTTTTTGATAAATCGATATTGGAGATTTTTCCATTGCGTTGTAACTCATTGAGAATTTTGATATCAATACTATCTAGGGCTTTCATTAGTTTCTTTTCCATAACTCCTCTGCGGTTAAAAAGGCAATATGTCAGTGAGATTAACTAATTTTACACCATTTTTCAAAATTTAATTTGTTTTCTTTGTCTTAAATCATCCTTACTCTCTTTTGTTCTCGTTTTTCATTTTCGCAAGATTTACACTAGAACAAAAAGTCTGTCACTGAGGAAAACGTTGAAAAATCCCTTTATCGCCAATTGGACATCAAAAGGTAATACCCTATGTTTAGGACATTGGGAAATCCAGTATTTAAACACTACTCTAATCTTGCCGCCTGAACGTCGAGAAAAAGATATGGGAACACAGGGGATCTATTATTTTATTGATCCTGAAGACAGATTATATTTAGAAGGGCTAGATGAAGATGACTGGATTCTTGCGAATATAGACTGGTTAAGCGACGTTTTTATTCAAGCGAATATTCCTTTAGAAGAATCTTACTTACGTCAATTTTACCAAGCCGTCAATCAACAAGATTGGCGATGTGGCAGCTGTGGTGGCTGTTTGTAAATATAACAGCCACTACATCACTTAGAAATTCTCTAGAATTGCCAAGGCATCCGACAATTTCTTAACGGTGAAAACATCCATATTCGGCACCGCACTTTTCGGTCTATTTGCGAAAGGTACAATTGCCCGCTTAAAGCCGTGTTTCGCTGCCTCACCAATACGCTCTTGCCCACTTGGCACGGGGCGAATTTCTCCCGCTAACCCCACTTCACCAAAAACTACTAAATCTTGTGGCAAGGGACGATTACGGAAACTGGAAATTAATGCCAATAACAAGGCTAAATCTGCACTGGTTTCCGTGACCTTAACACCACCCACGACGTTAACAAACACATCTTGATCCGACATTTGTAAGCCACCATGACGATGTAATACTGCTAATAACAAGGCTAAACGGTTTTGTTCTAACCCTACAGCAACACGACGCGGATTTGCTAACATGGAATGGTCAACTAACGCCTGAATTTCAACTAATAAAGGGCGTGTTCCTTCCCAAATCACCATCACTGAACTCCCCGGCGTTTGCTCTTCACCCCGGCTCAAAAAAATAGCTGATGGATTTTTCACTTCACGCAACCCTTGTTCTGTCATGCCAAACACACCGAGTTCATTCACGGCACCAAAACGATTTTTATGGCTACGCAGAGTACGATAACGCGAATCCGCCTCCCCTTCGAGCAAAATTGAACAGTCGATACAATGCTCAAGAACTTTAGGACCGGCTAAGGTTCCGTCTTTCGTCACATGTCCCACCATAATAATCGCCACTTGGCGGGTTTTCGCATAACGCGTTAAAAAAGAGGCACATTCACGTACTTGTGCCACACTCCCTGGCGAAGACTGAATATCCGCTAAATGCATTACTTGAATAGAGTCAATCACGATGATTTGCGGTTTTAATTGATCCGCTAGCTGACAAATTTGTTCAACTGACGTTTCAGACAGCATGTTTAATTTATCTGTAGGTAAGCCTAATCGTTTTGCACGCATAGCCACCTGTTGCAAAGATTCCTCCCCTGTCACATAAAGTGCGGTCATATTTTGTGCTAAACCACACATCACTTGTAACAATAAAGTACTTTTGCCTGCGCCCGGATGCCCACCAATTAAAATTGCACTGCCCGGTACCACACCGCCCCCTAAAACGCGATCCAACTCGTGAAAACCACTGGAAAAACGCGGTGTTTCCTGTAATGAAATCTCAGCAAGGGTTTGGATCTTCGCGCGCGTTTCACCAGCATAGCCACTAAAGCGATCGCCTTTTGCGGTGCTACTAGATGACACTAAACGCACTTCACTAATTGTATTCCAAGCCTTACATGCCGCACATTGTCCCTGCCAACGAGAAAACTCTGCGCCACAATCATTACACACATATGCTGTTTTAGGTGCCTTAGCCATAAATTAATTACTCAAGGTTAAAAAAGTTAAATGGATCATACGTTTCACATAATGACCTGTTTGCAACAAGCCCAGTAATTTGTCTAACACAAGGCGATTATCCTGACTTTCACTGTGCAAACGAATCAGTTCACGTACTTGTTGTAATAAACGATGATGACTGTCTAACAAGTCTAGTAAATATGCTTGTTCACACACAAGATTCTCCTCGCCAACCTGTTGATTTAACGCGCTGTCTAACAATGTTGCCTGTTCAACATAATAGTGATAGAGATTAAAGAATGCACCAATCCGCTCTACTGTACGTAAGAAATCTGTAGAAAAATAGTCTGCTCCAATTGCAAAGGTTTCTTCAATTAAGTCTTGTTCTAAGCGAAACAATGCGCTCAATTTAGCCACGGCGCTTGTCGTGTTTTGTGTAAATTGTAAAAACTCGCGCCACTTCTCTAACCAGTTTGTTACGGTCATGGAAGTCGTATTTGCTAAAAGATAACCTCTTTTTGCTTTTGACGCTGAACTTAAACGTATCTCGTTTTCTAATGTAAGTGTTTGGACAAAACGAAGTAAATCAATAGGAAGACCTGACTTTAATTCAAATTCCACTTCACAAATCGGTGTCTGTTTTTCTCCCGCGACAATTTTACCTTGATCAAACGCCACTTCAATATGAGTTCCGTTACCACATTCGATCAACCAACTCTCACGTTCAAAGTCTGTACTAAAGACTGGCTTTAATTCCCATTGTGCATAATTCGGCAATGCTAAAGCATATTTTTCAACTAATAACGATATGTTTGGCTGCCCATCAGGCAAAATAACATTATATTCAGGGCGGATATGCAAACCGCCGTGAACCTCACCATCTGTTTTTAATGTGAGCGTATATTGTTGATTTTCTTGCCGTACACGTAGCCCCATTTTGTGTTTTGCTAAGACGCGATCCGCGGTATCGTAATAAGTATTTGCCAAAAAGATTGTGTTATGCGCAAGAATACGAAAATTCGTTAATTCTTGATGTAATAAATCCGCAAACTTGGGCGTCACAGCTAATTTTAACTCGACTTCATTCCCCATAATAAAATTCCTTTTATTTCAATAAATTATATAAAACGGAAAAAACAGCAATGTGATTTTACGCGGGCATTATCCAATAAATACTGAACTTTTTCGATTAAAATCGTGAATTTTTAGCTAACATCATGTAATATTCGCCTGAAAATTAGATCAATCTCTATTGGGAGTCACCTTATGGCACTGAATAATATCCTTGGATTATTTGCACATTCGCCGTTAAAACCCTTACAAAAACATTCAGAGAAAGTGACTGAGTGTTGTAATTTACTTATTCCTTTCTTTGAACATACCTTCCACGGTGAGTGGGATAAAGCAGAAGAACTCCGCGCGAAAATCTCAGAATGTGAGCGTCAAGCTGATACGTTAAAACGTGAAATCCGTTTGAAACTGCCACGAGGTTTATTTATGCCAATTGATCGTACAGATTTATTGGAATTAGTCACACAACAAGACAAATTAGCCAATTTTGCCAAAGATATTTCAGGTCGTATGATTGGTCGTCATTTTGCTATTCCTGAAAGTATGCAACCGGAATTTGAAAAATATGTCAAACGCAGCTTAGATGCCATTATTCAAGCGCATCGCGTGATTGATGAAATGGAGCAACTGCTCGAAACCGGTTTTAAAGGGCGCGAATTAGATCTCGTCAATCGTATGATCAATGAATTAGATGCGATTGAAGATGATACGGATCAGATGCAAATCAAGTTAAGAAAAATGTTACTTGGTTTAGAGTCACGTTATAATCCAATTGATGTCATGTTCTTGTATAAAACGCTGGAATGGGTTGGTGTGTTAGCGGATCAAGCTCAACGCGTAGGATCACGAATTGAGTTAATGTTAGCTCGTTCATAACCCATCGGTTTTAAGGAAGAACAAAAAATGGAACTACTTAATCAATATGGTACTTTGCTCGTTTTTATTACAGCGGCATTTGGTTTTTTCATGGCCTTTGGTATTGGTGCGAACGATGTATCAAATGCAATGGGCACCTCTGTCGGCTCAGGTACTATTACTGCCAAGCAAGCCATTATTATTGCAATGATTTTTGAGTCCGCCGGTGCGTATTTAGCGGGCGGTGAAGTGACCGAAACCATAAAAAGTGGCATCATTGATCCCATGAAATTTGTGGATACACCAGACATCTTGGTGTTGGGTATGATGGCGGCACTATTTGCTTCTGGATTATGGTTATTAATTGCTTCACGCATGGGGTGGCCTGTATCTACTACGCATTCGATTGTCGGTGCGGTGGTTGGCTTTGCTTGCGTCACCGTGGGTAAAGAGGCTGTAGAATGGAGCACAATTAAAAACATTGTCGGCAGTTGGTTTATCACACCAGTTATTGCGGGCATTGTCGCTTACGGTATTTTTGCCAGCACGCAAAAATTGATTTTTGATACGGATGAACCCTTAAAAAATGCGCAAAAATATGGTCCTTACTACATGGGGATCACAGCCTTTATTCTATGTATTGTGACATTGACGAAAGGGCTAAAACACATTGGCTTACATTTAAATGGCTTTGAAGTCTTTCTGATTTCATTACTGATTGGCATTATTTCCATCGTAGTGTGCTATTTTTATTTCAGAAGCCCAAATTTCATCCAAAAAGTACAACGTGGTACCTTTGGTGGCGTGGAAAAAGTATTCAGTATTCTAATGCTTCTGACGGCTTGTGCCATGGCATTCGCACATGGTTCTAATGATGTCGCTAATGCAATTGGTCCACTTTCTGCGGTCGTTTCCATTGTTGAACATGGTGGGCAGATTTTACCGAAAACACAATTGGCTTGGTGGATCTTACCACTTGGTGCAGTCGGTATTGTGATGGGCTTAGTGGTATTGGGTTATAAAGTAATGGCAACCATTGGAACAGGTATCACCGATCTCACACCAAGTCGTGGTTTTGCCGCACAATTTGCAACAGCTATTACTGTTGTTGTGGCGTCAGGGACCGGGTTGCCAATTTCAACTACGCAAACACTGGTAGGTGCCGTATTAGGTGTCGGCTTTGCGCGTGGTATTGCTGCACTCAACCTGAATGTGATCCGCAATATTATTGCTTCTTGGATCGTCACTTTACCTGCAGGTGCATTTTTTGCCATTATCATTTATTATGTGCTTAGCTTTATTTTCCACTAATATGTTATAAAGTGTGGTGCCTAAGCCACACTTTTCATTTTGTTTTACTATAGGATATTGTTTTATGCAAAAAATCGCTAAAGTCTTACTCTCTTGTCTTTTTCTTAGTGTATCCATGCAAGTTGCCTACGCAGAAACCAGATATGTCACAGAAAACTTAAGCACATTTTTGCGTAAAGGCGCAGGCGAACAATATAAAATTGCGGGTGCTATCCGCGCAGGCGAAGCGGTCACGGTTTTAGATCAAAAAGACCGTTATACCTTAATCCGTGATAGCAAAAATCGTGATGCTTGGATCTTAACCAGTGAGTTAACCTCTACGCCAAGTAGTAAAGAAGAAAATCCTAAGTTAAAAACTCAGATCCAAGAATTGACCATGAAACTGAACCGCTTAGATAGTGACTGGCAACAACGTACTAGTGAAATGCAGCGTCGTGCTAACCAAGCAGAGCAACAAAGCAGTCAATTACTTGAACAAAACTCTCAGCTAAAACGTGAGTTAGAAATCACCAAAAATAAAAACCGTGATCTTGAAGCAATGCTCGATGCGGGTAAACGTGAAATTGCGATCCAATGGTTTATCTATGGTGGTTCTGTTCTCGGTGTAGGTTTATTGTTAGGTTTGTTAATCCCTCTCATTCTGCCAAAACGCCGTCGTAATAATGGTTGGGCATAACGATCAACGATGAACAACAAGATAAAAATCTATTTAGTCGGAGGCGCTGTACGAGATCAGCTCCTCAATCTTGTTGTGAAAGATCGGGATTGGGTCGTAGTTGGTGCAACGCCGGATGAGTTACTATCACAGGGTTATCAACAAGTCGGCAAAGACTTTCCTGTTTTTCTGCATCCCCAAACAAAAGAAGAATATGCTCTCGCTAGAACAGAACTTAAAGCAGGCTCGGGCTATACTGGCTTTATTTGTGATTTTTCGCCTACAATTTCTTTAGAACAAGATTTAAGCCGACGTGATTTAACCATCAATGCGCTTGCCCAAGATCTTGACGGAAAAATCTATGATTTTTATGGTGGTCTTGCGGATTTAAAACAGCGCCTTTTACGCCACGTTTCACCCGCCTTTGCAGAAGATCCGCTACGCGTATTACGTGTGGCACGTTTTGCTGCTCGCTACCATGCACTTGGCTTCACCATTGCATCTGAAACCCGCGAATTGATGCAACAATTATCACAAAGTGGTGAGTTGTCAAACCTAACCGCAGAACGTGTCTGGTTAGAAACAGGAAAAGCCTTATTAGAACCACATCCTGAAGTGTATTTCCAAACACTACAAGAGGTGGGCGCATTACAGGTACTATTTCCTGAATTAGCCGCATTACAGGGTGTCCCCAATCCCGCTAAATACCATCCGGAAATAGATACTTTCGTGCATACCATGCTGGTCCTACAACAAGCCGTCTTGTTGACAGAAAACACGGACAGTGACAAAAGTGCGGTACGTTTTGCTGCAATTTGTCATGATTTAGGCAAAGCCTTAACACCAAAAGAAATACTGCCACATCATTATGGGCACGAAAAAGCCGGCGTCATGCCGACAAGACGCTTATGTCAGCGTTTTAAATTACCCCACGCAATTCAAGATTTTGCAGAACTCTGTTGTGAATATCATTCACACATACACAAAGCCTTTGAATTACGTGCGGAGACAATATTGAAATTATTCAATCGTCTAGATGTCTGGCGTAGACCGGAACGTTTTAAAGCACTTTTGTTAGTCTGTATTGCAGACACCCGTGGTAGGACCGGATTTGAACAAGTTGACTATCCACAACGTGAATTTCTCTGGCAACTTTATCAAAGTGCTCTGCAGGTCAACGTGCAAGACATCATCCAACAAGGTTTCCAGCAGCAAGCCATTCGTGATGAACTCAATCGCCGTCGTATAATCGCGATTAAACAGACACGCGCGGAAATCCTCCCGCGCTTTACTAATCCGTGTTAAGCTCGTAAAATAATCACAATTTTGAGTACTTTTATTGGTTATGAAAAAACAACATTTTCTTTTGCCTATCATTGCAAGTTTCTTTTTATTTGCTTGTACCCTGGATACAGAACGTCCAACGGATGTGAAATATATCAGTCACACCGATCCCACGTGGCAACAACATTTATCTCAACTTAAGAAGATTCGTAATTACACTAATCAAGGTCAGTTAGGTTATATCAGTCAGAAAGAACGATTTTCTACTCGTTTTGACTGGCAATACCAAAATCCAACCAACTACCGTCTAACCTTGTCTTCCACACTGAGCCCAACAACCCTATCTATTGAAGTACGTCATAATGTTATGCACCTGTCTGATAATAAAGGACCTCTTCGCTCAGCGCAGGATGCCAAGCGGTTACTGAAAGAGATCGTTGGAATGGATTTACCGCTTGACCAGCTCGCCCTTTGGTTAAAAGGACAGCCTGATGAGAGTCGGGCATATCAAGTCGCTGAAAATCATTTACTCGCCCACTTTAGCTATCCTATCAATAATCGACAATGGACAGCGGATTACTTAAGCTATCATCCGCTTCCTCTTCCTTTACCGAAGGATATTTTGTTGAAGACAGAAGGGCAAACTTTAAAGATTCGTATCGATAACTGGACGTATTAATGCAACATTATCATTTTTCTCACTCCCTTTTAGCACAACAAGAAAAACCGCATCGTTTCCCTTGTCCAGCTAAACTGAACTTATTTCTCTATATTAATGGGAAACGTCAAGATGGTTATCACGAACTACAGACTCTTTTCCAATTTGTTGATTTTGGTGATTGGTTAGATATTGAGGTTCGCGAAGATAACGAAATCTGCCTAACGCCAGAACTCCCCTCACTGAAAAATGAAGATAATTTAGTCTATCGCGCAGCAAAATTACTGCAACAGAAAACCAATTGTGCTTTAGGCGCCAATCTGACGCTTGATAAGATTCTACCGATGGGAAGCGGGCTCGGAGGGGGATCGTCTAATGCGGCAACAGCATTAGTCGCATTAAATTACTTGTGGAATACGCAACTCAGCACAAAACAACTTGCTAAATTAGGGTTAATGCTTGGTGCAGACGTACCAATTTTTGTCCATGGTCACGCGGCATTTGCCGAAGGGGTAGGTGAAAAAATTACTTATTGTGAGCCAAAAGAGAAATGGTATGTGGTTTTAAAGCCAAATGTGTCTATATCAACCGCGACCGTCTTTTCTGATCCAGATTTAATTCGTAATACCCCTAAGCAATCTCTGGAACAACTCCTCAATCAAAAATATACAAACGATTGTGAAAAAGTTGTGTTAAATCATTATCCAGAGGTTGAAGAAATACTCCACAGATTGTTACAATATGCGCCATCAAGATTAACAGGCACCGGCGCTTGTGTATTTGCCGAATTTAATGACGAAGAAAGTGCACAAATCGCATTTCAAACACTACCCAAAAACTATTTTGGTTTTGTCGCACAAGGATTAAATACATCACCTTTACATAATATGCTAGCGAAAATCAGCTAGCTCGATAATAACGAATTTACTCAACCATTTTTATTTCTTTACAATCTAAACCTCGAGGTTCAATTAACAATGCCTGATATAAAACTCTTTACTGGTAATGCAACACCAGAACTAGCAAAACGAATTTCTGAACGTTTATATCTCTCATTAGGTGATGCGACTGTTGGTCGTTTCAGTGATGGTGAAATTCAAGTTCAGATCAATGAAAACGTACGTGGTAGTGATGTGTTCATTATTCAATCTACTTGTGCCCCAACAAACGATAACCTAATGGAGTTGATTGTCATGGTTGATGCGTTACGTCGAGCATCTGCTGGTCGTATTACCGCGGTTATTCCTTATTTTGGTTATGCACGCCAAGATCGTCGTGTCCGTTCTGCGCGTGTACCGATTACAGCAAAAGTGGTGGCTGACTTCCTTTCCAGTGTCGGTGTTGACCGCGTATTAACCTGTGATTTACACGCGGAACAAATTCAAGGTTTCTTTGATGTGCCTGTTGATAACGTCTTTGGTTCACCTGTATTAGTGCATGATATGTTAAAGAAAATCGACATGCAAAATCCGATTGTCGTTTCACCAGATATTGGAGGCGTCGTACGTGCCCGCGCTATCGCAAAATTACTGAATGATACCGATATGGCAATTATTGATAAACGTCGTCCACGTGCCAATGTAGCACAAGTCATGCATATTATCGGGGACGTTGCAGGTCGTGATTGTATTCTTGTGGATGATATGATTGATACTGGTGGGACATTATGTAAAGCGGCTGAAGCCTTAAAAGAACGTGGGGCTAAACGTGTTTTTGCCTATGCGACTCACGCAGTCTTCTCTGGCTCGGCTGCGAAAAATCTTGCCAGTGATGCATTAGATGAGGTGGTAGTAACAGACACGATCCCACTTTCACCAGAAATTAAAGCATTAAACAAAGTCCGCGTATTAACCCTTTCAGGTATGTTGGCTGAAGCTATTCGTCGTATCAGTAACGAAGAATCAATTTCTGCAATGTTCACCTAGTCAAATGACAAAAAAAGTGCGGTTAAAAATATTGAATTTTTAACCGCGCTTTTTTATCTCGATAAGCGTCGTCTTTTATAGTCTGAGCTGCCGCTCAATTTCTTTCGCTTTCACTAAGAATTGTTTACGTTCAGCAGTTCCCATACCACTACTTGTTCCCGGTAATTTCACAGTCAATGGATTCACCGCGCGACCATTAATATGAAATTCATAATGTAAATGCGGTCCTGTCGAACGCCCTGTATTTCCCGAAAGAGCAATACGTTGACCACGTTTAACATTTTGCCCTGCTTTTACTAGAGCACGGCTTAAGTGCATATAAACAGTTTGATATTCACGCCCATGTCGTACCACAATATAACGTCCTGCGCCATTTGCTTGATACGCGACTTTTTCCACAATACCATCCGCCGGTGCAATGACCGGTGTACCAACGGGCATAGCAAAGTCCACGCCTTTATGTGGTGCAATACGCCCAGTCACTGGGTGGCGTCGATAGGGATTAAAATGAGAAGAAACGCGAGCCTGACGTTGTAAAGGATAACGAGCAAAACCTTTGCCGAGCGTTTCGCCTTGGCGATTATAATAACGCCCATTACTCGCTTGAATCGCATAATAACTTTTGCCAGCTGAAATAATATGGATTCCATCCACATTACCTTGTCCCGTCAGCTTCCCTTCAATATATTCACGTGTCACTAATACCGCAAATTTATCGCCTTTTTTTAGCCGTTTTAAATTAATTTGCCATTGTAATGCATTCGCAAGTTGATTAATTTGGCGGATATCTAAACCTAATGTTCTTAATGCGGTATTAAAAGAACCGTCAATTCTGCCTTTTAACACCTCTTTTTTCCAAACACTTTGTTTCTTTAAAATTTCACGCTGATATTGACCATCTGCTGTTTTTTCGTAGATTTTTTCTTCTCTCTCTGAAACCAACCAATTAAGGTATTCGAGTTCGCCTTGGTTATCTAAGATCCAATAAAATTGCTGACCCGGCTTTAAGTTTTTAAATTCAGGATAGGCTTTAATTAAGCGCTCGCTTACACTGGCATCTAAGCCAGACAACTCTAAAACATCTTTTAAGGAATCCCCTTTTACCACCGTGTGGCTGAACTGATTTTTAATCCGCATTGCCTGATCCATAACATCAAACAAATCACTCAGCGCATGACGAACAGGTTCAGGAAACGCCGCCAATTCATCTAGCATATCCGGTTTGATCTCATCAACCTCATCATCCTTCGCTTCTAAATCATCATAAAAAGACGTTGCATCTAGTGTATTTTCTGCGGGTTTTGCTGTCGTTTCTTGTGACGATGCATCTACTTGAGTGTCACTGTTTTTTTCATCCATACTGACAGCGGAAGACTCAGTATGATGTTCTGTTATCGCTTGCTTTTCTACTGATTCCGCGGATGAGGGAGGAGAAAGGGTGCTATCCGCTTGTACCGAAGAAGGCGATTCTACCGTGGCTGTAGATAAGGCAGGTTGCTTTTCAATTTGAGTTTCTGTTTGTGTTTGGCTATCTGCACTTGAATCTTGCCCTTCTTCTTTTTTTCCCAACGATACAACGAGAACGATGAATAAAATAATGCTAAAAAAAATTGCGATCTTAATCTGCAATTTTCTTCTTCGTCTATCTCTTGCTAATTTAACGTGCCGCACGCTTCTATTCCTTTGTTTCTCAATTCGTTTAATTATGACCAAGCAAACAATAAAAAATTCAACGGAATGTTAAAAAAGGCATATGAATGCCCAAATTGTATTCATCGTACTTATTTTCATTGGATAAACTTGTTAAACGAATCAAAATAAGCTATTTTTACTGCAACTTTAAGCCGTCAAGTCTAGCAAATAATGCACATTCATTCTATAAAATTACCCTTAGTTGAATTAAAAAACATCAATGTTGTTTTTGAACAGAAAAAAGCATTACAAAATATCAATTTAACCCTTTATCCCAATTCGATCATTACGATTGTCGGTCCTAATGGTGGCGGAAAATCAACCTTATTAAAGGTATTACTCAAATTGCTTCCCCCTACTTCGGGACAAGTTATTTACCATAAAAACTTACGTATTGGTTACGTGCCGCAAAAAATTCACTTAGATCATAGTCTGCCGATTACTGTTGAACGCTTTTTATCACTCAAAAAAGGGATTTCTCGCCAAGCTATCCAAGACGCTTTGTCATTATTGTCAATTAGTCACTTACATAAAAATAGCCTACAAAAATTATCTGGTGGAGAGATGCAACGGGTACTCTTAGCCCGCGCTATCTTGAATAAACCAAATTTATTGGTATTAGATGAACCAACGCAAGGCGTCGATATCAATGGGCAAGCAGAACTTTATCAGTTAATTCAACAAACACAGCAACAATTAAATTGTGCCATTCTCATGGTTTCTCACGATCTCAATATTGTGATGGCAGATACCAATGAAGTGCTCTGTATTAATCAACATATTTGCTGTGCGGGAACACCAGAAACGGTTTCAAATGATCCCACGTTTATTCATTTCTTTGGTGACCAATTTGCCAAAAATGTCGCACTATATACCCATAAACACAACCATAAACATGACATACATGGCGATATTTGCTGTACGTCAGATTTCCAATCTCAACAATGTACTCATAAAGAATAGGATAAATCATGTTTGAAATTCTTTTTCCCGCTTGGCTGACCGGTATGTTGCTTTCCCTGATTACAGCACCACTCGGTGCTTTTGTGGTCTGGCGAAAAATGGCTTACTTTGGCGATACACTTGCTCATTCCGCATTACTTGGAGTGGCATTGGGAATTTTCCTAGATATCAACCCTTACCTTTCGATTGTGCTGCTGACGTTAATCCTCGCCATCCTCATGGTATGGCTAGAAGGGAAAACACAATTTTCGGTGGATACATTACTTGGCATCATTGCGCACAGTTGTTTATCGCTGGGTGTGGTCACCGTTGGCTTATTGCAAAATGTCCGCGTGGATTTAATGGCTTATCTTTTTGGCGATCTATTAGCCATGAACTATGAGGATTTAGTGGTGATTGGTATAGGTGTTGTATTTGTGCTGGTGACATTATTGTATTTCTGGCATCCGCTCCTTTCGACCACAGTCAGTCCAGAACTTGCACAAGTTGAAGGGGTAAATGTGCAGAAAATGCGTTTTATTTTAATGATCTTAACTGCACTGACGATTGCACTTAGCATGAAATTTGTTGGTGCCTTAATTATCACCTCACTCCTGATTATTCCTTCCGCCACGGCAAGGCGCTTTGCCAAAACCCCAGAGAGTATGGTGTTCATTGCAATTCTTATAAGTATGCTTTCAATTAGTTTGGGCTTATTACTTTCCGCTTACTACGATACCGCAGCAGGTCCTTCTGTGGTCATCTGCGCTAGCTTGTTATTCTTGTTGTCATTAATGAAAAAAGAACATAATTAAACCGCTAAAGAGCGGTCCCATTTACACTTTTTTTCACGAACATGAAAAAGCGAACCAAAGTTCGCTTTTTATTTGCATTAATCTAGCATAAAGCAGGCAATCTTGCCGCCATCCTCATACTGTTTTAAAGCTGGTTTCTCGAGGGCACATTTTTCCATAGCAAAACGACAACGAGCATGAAAAGCACAGCCTTTAGGTGGACTTAATGGACTCGGCAACTCACCTGTCAGTTTAATCCTTTCGCGACGATGTTCAGCTTCCAAACGCGGTGTAGCTGAAAGTAAGGCTTGCGTGTAAGGATGACGAGGATGGTTAAAAATCGCCTTCGTTTCACCTTGTTCAACACAACGCCCTAAATACATAACCATCACTTCATCGGCAATATGTTCCACCACCGAAAGATCGTGGGAAATAAACACATAAGATAATCCCATTTCTTCTTGCAGATCCATCATCAAGTTTAATACTTGGGCACGGACAGACACATCAAGCGCAGAAACTGGTTCATCCGCCACCACAATATCAGGGCGTAACATTAACCCACGCGCAATCGCGATACGTTGACGTTGTCCTCCTGAGAACATGTGTGGATAGCGATCGTAAAACTCTGGTTTCAAGCCCACTTTTTCCATCATTTCCAACACTTGCTGCTTACGTTCTTTGGCATTCAAATCCGTATTGATCAACAACGGCTCTTCTAAAATCGTGCCAATTTTTTTGCGTGGATTTAAAGAAGCATAAGGATTTTGAAACACAATTTGAATTTTCTTACGACGCAATTTTTGTGTGGCCGTGTCATTTTCCAAAAAGTTTTGTCCTTTATAGAAAAGTTCACCTTCTGTTGGGGCTTCAATCATGGTTAGCATGCGACCAAGTGTAGATTTCCCACAACCTGACTCCCCCACGATCGCCAATGTTTTACCGCGCTCTAAGGTAAATGAAACCCCATCTACCGCTTTCACCAACTTTGGCTTACTCAATATCCCTTTTTTGACGGGATAATATTTTTTCAGATTCACTGCATCCAATAAAGGAGCTTGTCTTTCAAGTTCTTGCATATTGTTCTCTTTCTTATTATGACACTGCAAATTCTGTACAACTTGGCATACCTTGCGCATTCAACGGCGTATGACATTTGACGCGATGTCCATTCACCAAACGGGTTTCTGGCTCTTGCTCACGGCAACGATCTGTGGCGTATGGGCAACGTGGATTTAATAAACAGCCTGTTGGGCGATCATATTTCCCCGGTACCACTCCCGGTAAAGATTGTAAACGCGATTTTCCTTCTGCAAATTCCGGTAATGCACGTAATAGCGCTTGAGTATATGGATGGCGTGGACATTTAAAAATTTCCTCCGCCTTCCCTTCTTCCACAACTTGACCAGCATACATCACAATAATGCGGTGGGCTGCTTCCGCGACTAAGGCAAGATCATGAGTGATCAGGATTAACGCCATATTTTCTTTACGCTGTAATTCCAGCAATAAATCAATAATCTGTGCTTGAATCGTCACGTCTAACGCAGTTGTCGGTTCATCCGCAATTAATAATTTCGGATTACAGGCAATCGCCATCGCAATCATCACACGTTGACTCATCCCCCCCGATAATTGATGCGGATACACATCTAAACGCGAACGCGGATCAGGAATGCCTACTAAGGTTAATAATTCGATAGCACGTTCTTTACGCCATGCTTTAGCCCCACCTTGATGAACTTTCAGTGCTTCCATAATTTGATAGCCCACCGTATAACTTGGGTTTAAACTGGTCATCGCATCTTGGAAAATCATGGACACATCGGCTCCCACAATTTTCTGCTTTTGCTTTTCAGTCAAGGCAAGTAAATCGCTTTGATTAAACAGCAATTGTTCCGCTTGTACACGCCCCGGATAATCAATTAGCCCCATAATCGCCAGTGAGCTCACCGATTTTCCTGAACCTGATTCGCCAACAATACCTAATACTTCACCTTCATTGACCGTGTAACTGACGCGATCCACCGCTTTAAAAGGGGCATTTTCATCACCAAAATGCACCGAAAGATTTTCTACATTTAATAGCGCCATGCTGCCCACCTTATTGTTTTAATTTTGGATCAAGTGCATCACGTAAACCATCACCCATCAAGTTAAACGCCAAGACAAGAGAAAGAATGGCTAAACCGGGAATGGTCACTAACCAGTGCGCCGTTTGCATAAAGCCTCGTGATTCCGCTAACATCGTACCCAATTCTGGTGTAGGTGGCTGCGCACCAATCCCCAAGAAACCTAACGCCGCCAGTTCAAGAATCGCGTTAGAAATCCCCATGGTCATTTGTACAATTAAAGGGGCTAAACAGTTCGGTAAAATGACAATAAACATCAAACGAAAAACACCGGCACCCGCCACGCGAGAAGCAATTACATAATCACGATTTTTCTCACTTAACACCGACGCACGGGTTAAACGCACATAACTTGGAATCGACACCACAGCAATCGCAATCGCGGCATTGGTTAATGAGGGACCTAAAATGGTGACAACCCCAATGGTTAATAATAAGCTTGGAATTGCCAACATAATATCCACAAATCGCATGATGATAATATCGACTGTTCCACCATAATAGCCGGCGAGTAAGCCTAAAATAACACCGAAAAAGCAGGACAATAACACAATGGTTAAGCCAATAAAGACCGACAGACGCGCGCCATAAATAATACGCGATAAAATATCCCTACCGATATCATCTGTACCTAATAAATAGCGACTATCGCCACCATCAAGCCAAGCTGGAGGTAACAATAAGGCACTCCGATCTTGTGCAATCGGATCAAAAGGGGCAATCACCCCAGCGAAAACACAAACCAAGAAAACAATTGCAATAAAAGTAAGTCCAATGACCGCACCATGATTTTGTTTAAAATAAAACCAGAATTCTTGTAACGGGGTTTTTGGGGCGGGTGAACTAACCGTAGTCGTACTTGACATTTTTCACTCCAATCAAATCAAATTAAGTATGGCGAATACGTGGATTGACGATGCCATAAAATACATCAACTGTTAAATTGACAATAATAATTAAGGTGGCAATAATCAGCACCGAACCTTGTAAAACAGGATAATCACGCGAGTTAATCGCATCAATAATCCACTTACCGATCCCCGGCCATGAGAAAATATTCTCCGTTAATACCGCTCCGGATAACAGTTGTCCAATAATCAAGCCAACCACGGTCACTACGGGAATCAACGCATTACGTAATGCGTGTACCACCACGATACGCGTGGTATTTAACCCTTTCGCTTTTGCCGTCCGAATATAATCTTCGCCTAACACTTCTAACATCGAGGAACGCGTCATACGTGTAATCACCGCGAGAGGAATCGTGCCAAGCACAATAGAGGGCAAAATGAGTGATTTAATCGCAGCTAAGAAGGCCCCCGGTTCATCAGAATTCCAAGTATCAATCAGCATAAAACCGGTATCCGCTTCAATCCAATATTCAGCGGGTAAGCGTCCTGAAGCGGGTAAACCAAGCGGAGTAGAAAAATAAAGAATTAAAATCAATCCCCACCAGAAAATCGGCATCGAATACCCCGTCAGCGACAAAGATGTCACCGTGTGTGAAATCCAAGACTCTTTTTTGACTGCCGCAATAACACCTAAAAATATCCCTAAAATTAAAGACCACAATAACGCAAAAAAAGCCAACTCAACGGTTGCAGGGAAAAGAGTAAAAAACTCTTTTAAAACAGGTTCATTATTACGAAATGAGGTGCCTAAATCCCCCTGTAAGACCCCTTTAACATAGCTAAAGTATTGTTCAGGCAAAGGACGATCCAAGCCTAATTTTTGCATCATTTCGGCATGCACTTCTGGTGTTAAACCGCGTTCCCCCATACGAATTTCAATCGGATCACCGGGGATCATATGCACTAAAGCAAAAGTAATTAAGGTTATTGCAATAAACGTTGGAATAACCATGAAAAGACGTTTAAGAATAAATTGAAACATTGAAGACTCGCTGTATTTATAATTGTGAATCTATAGCTTTGAATCCCTTATTCCTCTTCACAGAGGAAAAGCATAAGCGGTCAAAAAGATAGCAAATAAGATCTAAAGTAGGATAGCACAAGCCTTTCTGCTCGTCCTATCCTATTCTTAAGAAATGCGAAAAAACTTGACCGCACTTAAGGCGACATTACTTCTCTAGCTCAACCGCGTAGAAGTTATGTAAACCAAATGGATCGATGACATAGCCTTTAACTTCTTTACGCACTGGGAAATAGGTTGTGGAGTGTGCAATCGTAATCCAAGGTGCTTGTTCTTTGAAGACCAACTGAGCTTGTTGATAAAGTGCAGTACGCTCTGCTGGATCAGTGACTTGGGCAGCTTTTGTCACTAAATCGTTAAATTCTTTGTGACAGAAATTCGCATAGTTAGACCCTGACTCAACAGCCGCACAGCTTAATAAGGTATTCAAGAAGTTATCTGGATCACCATTGTCACCCGTCCACCCCATCATACCAGTTTGGTGATCGCCGGCACGCATACGTTTGAGGTATTCTCCCCATTCATAGCTCACAATTTTTGCTTTCACACCGACTTTTTCCCAGTCAGCTTGCACCAATTCCGCCATACGACGGGCATTTGGGTTATAGGGACGTGAAACAGGCATTGCCCATAAATCCGTTTCAAAGCCATTTTCAAACCCGGCTTCTTTTAATAAGGCTTTAGCTTTTTCTGGATCATAGGCGTAATCTTTCACTTCATCATTATATGACCACATTGTTGGTGGAATTGGGTTTTTCGCTACTTGACCCGCACCTTGATACACTGATTCAATGATCGCGTCTTTGTTGACTGCATAGTTCAATGCTTGGCGCACTTTCACATTATCAAACGGGGCTTTTTGTACATTAAAGTTTAAATAACCCACATTTAATCCCGGTTTAGTTAACAAAGTGATATTGCTATCTGCTTTTAATTTAGCAATATCCGCTGGATTTGGATAAGGCGCTGCATGGCATTCACCCTTTTGTAATTTGGCATAACGCACTGAAGCATCTGGCGTGATCGAAAACACTAAGCGATCAATTTTTGCTTTGCCTTGCCAATAGTTTTCAAAGGCTTTATAGCGTACAGCAGAGTCTTTTTGGTAAGAAACAAATTCAAATGGTCCCGTACCAATTGGTGCACTATCCAATTTTTCTGGTGTTTTGGCTTTTGCCATGGCATCGGCATACTGTGCTGAATAAATCGAAGCAAAATCCATCGCTAAGTTCGCTAAAAATGGCGCATTTGGCACTTTTAAGCTGATTTTGACGGTATAGTCATCGACTTTTTCAACCTTATCAATGATATTTTGCATATCCATACCGATAAAATATTCATAGCTAACACCTGACACTTTGTGATAAGGATGATTTGGGTCTAATTGACGATTGAAAGAGAACACCACATCATCGGCATTAAAATCACGTGTTGGTTTAAAATCTTTATTGCTATGGAATTTCACACCTTTACGTAAATGGAAGACATAGGTTTTCCCATCTTCAGATACATCCCATTTTTCAGCTAAGGCAGGAATGACATTCGTGGTACCACGTTCAAACGTAGTTAGCCCATTAAACATTGCTTGACCTGAGGCATCAATAGTTGCCCCATCGGTGCCTAACACAGGGCTTAAATAAGACGGGGAGGCTTCCGAACAATACACAAAGGTTTTCGGTGCAGCCGCAAACGCAGCTGTGGATGTCATCGCTAAAACGGCAAGAGAGAGTTTTGTTAATTTTTTCATTTTTCACTCCGGGATGTTGTTAGTTGAGTGCAAAACATGCACCTTTTGTTTGCATAAGCACCTATGAATATGTCAAGTTTTAAATAAAATAGCAATCCTTTATGTGAATAAAATGTAAAATAAATCACCAAATTGTTAAATTACTCTAAAAAAATAGCCATATTTTTGGATAAAACTGCGTATTTATCACTAAATATGGCTCATAACTTCGCGATGATTTTCTACTCTCTGCTTTGAGTACAGGATGATTCTCTCTTTTTCGCAAATTTCACAGCATACTATACAAAATCATTCGTTTTTTGTGTTGTATTTGTCTTTTTCTTACCATTGACGAGTCAGTTGGCTATTCACTACTCGGACGAATACCCAAAGTATGGCAAATGGCATAAGTCAACTCACTCCGATTCAAAGTATAAAAATGGAAGTCATTAACACCTTCGCGAGAAAGAACTCTGACCATATCCATCGCCACACTCGCCGCCACTAAATTACGTGTGGTAGGATCATCATCTAATCCCTCATAATTCTTCGCTAACCAAGCGGGAATTTTAACATTGGTAATTGCTGCCATTTTGACCAATTGCTTAAAATTCGTCACGGGTAAAATGCCCGGCACAATTTCTGCGTCAATCCCAATCGAAGCACAGCGATCACGGAAACGCAGATAACTGTCAATATCAAAAAAGAATTGGGTAATTACATGGTTAGCACCTGCATCAATTTTACGCTTTAAATTGATCAAATCCGCTTGTGCTGATTTGGCTTCTGGATGGACTTCTGGATAAGCCGCCACAGAGATATCAAAATCCGCCACTGAGCGTAACAGCGCAACAAGATCTGAAGCGTAAAAGGGCTTTTTCGCATAGCCTTTTGGCTCATCACCACGTAATGCTACAATACGACGAATCCCACTGTTCCAATAATCTTTCGCAATTTCAATGAGTTCTTCCGGTGTGGCATCAATCCCCGTTAAATGTGGTGCGGCTTCTAACCCCGTTTGCTGTTTAATATTTTTTACTACGGAATGAGTGCGATCGCGCTCACCAGAATTTGCGCCATATGTCACGGAGACAAACTTGGGTTTCAGCACTTTTAAACGATGAATCGAATCCCATAAAATACTTTCCATTTTTTCATTTTTCGGCGGGAAAAATTCAAAGGACACATTTATCTTACCGTTCAAATCTGCAATATGTTGATTGAGTGTATCAATCTCTTTTGCGTAACTCATGACTTACCTCATATACAAAACTGATTTAGATGTCTATATGGCTAAAGTAATGAGAAACGGTATATGTGTCAATTTCAAAAATTTCATTACAAAAATGAATTCAATTCATAATCAAAATAACCATGCGATTTGTAGTTAGCCTATGAATTCGCTATACTGCCGAGTTATGATCGCCAAGTTCACTGACTCACATGGGAAGAATATGAAGAGAAAAGCTAAAATCACACTGATTTTATCCAGTATTACACTTATCTTAGCGAGCGCTGCACAATTTTATACCAATCATAAAATTGACCGCAGTTTACAAAGTTTCCCCTATCATTTAAAAGATCAGCTTACTTTACATGTCACTGAAAAAAGTCGCAGTTTCTTTCAGCGTGAATTAGTCTTTACTCTTGAAGACGCCCAACAACAAAAAAACGATATTATTTCCACTCAGTTGACCGCACTTCCTTTTACGATTATTGCAGAATCCCAACTCCCCGATCCGTTGATTCGTGAGCTCAATAAAAAACTGAATATCACTATCGATAAAAATAGCATTAATAGTAAATTTTCTGTGGTCGGAGATTATTTACAATCGGATATTTCCACCCAATTTAGGGATCTCGCCAATAAGCCACAAGATTTACAAATCAATATTAATTTTGCGACCAAAAGCAAATTCATGGAAATCCAAAGCCAACTGTCTGGCTTTAACTACGATGCCAAAACCAAAATCGAAGGATTACGTAGCCAATCCGTGCTGATTCCAGTTGGTGATCACCATTACGATTTAGCCGAATTAGATCTAGAAATTAAACATGCCGATATTTATTTATTAAATGGCGAAAACACACATATCAAATTAGAGAAAGCGCGCTATAACTTAAATAAGGCGATTGATGAGTCGTTTTATGACTTAGCCACACGTTTTAAAAGTGAAGTCATAAAAATTTCGAATAAAAACAAAACGACAGAAAAAGATGCGCTAAACATACTAGGCTTAGACATAAGTAACAAGCAAAGCAAAGTACCTAATCAAGTAAGTTTCTATAAAACCTTTGAAAATTTAGTCGAAGAAAATAAAGCTTTACCAGATGCGTTGTATTTACTCACGGAGCTCTTCTTTAGTAATGAGGCGAACGAAACTAAAATCAACATCAAAGCTTTATCTTTCCCCAATAATGCCAGTCTGAACCAATTTTTTAACGCTAATGATATCAACCTGGCTTTCGCTTCTGACAACAAAGACAAACAAAATATCAACACACAATTTGAAGTTAACATTGGACAAATCGCGCTCGACGGTGCACCTAAAGACCAGTTTAGTATGAAAGGGCTCGCCTTGTCACAAAAAACCAGTCAAATGAATTTGACAGAACAGCTCAATTTACTGCATTTTTATACGGATCTCTTAAACGATCTCTCAACTCGTGTTCCTTTCCCAGAAAAAGATCAGCCCGACTTCGTGGCTAAACTTAAGCAAAGAGCACAACCCTTTAAGGAACAACGTGAATTTCGTTTACAAGTTGAGGCACTGAATTACGCGAATCCAACATTTAATGTCGATGTAGCATTAGAACATCTGGATCTCAATCATCAGGAAAATCAACAGGCAAATTATGGTTACCATTCAGCACTCACCATTAAAAAACTGATCCATAAACCGCTTGCTTTACAAATTAATGACTTTATCTACCAGATTCCATTGCATTTAAATAAACGGGTCAAACCTTCTCCATTTGACATATGCTATGACCAAACTTACCGACTCTTGTGTCCAATGTATCTTTCTAAAAAAACCTACCAAACATGGCAGGAAAGTTTTGCGAAAGAAACTAATCCAAGTATCACTGATGCGGAATTCCGTTTTGCTTTAGATACCTTCCCTAGCACACAAGCTTATCCGGTTAGTGTCAAACTAGCATTTGACTTCAATCCAGAGAAAACTAAAGCATTTTCTTTCGACACCTTAGAAACTATCATGCATTGGGAAAACATGAATATTGATCTCCAATTAGCGTTAGCGAAAGGTCTAGTGAATAATGAAAAACACGCCTCTTTACCACAAAAACAAGAAGTTTGGCAGACACTATCGCAATGGGTTAAACCACAAGATCAATTAGCCCCTTACTTTCTTGAAAATGAAGAAAACTATCTACTTCATTATGTGCAAAAAAATGGAAAAAGAACCATTAATGCTCAGCCTTTTGAAGAGGTCATGGCAAAATTAGATCAACAACATGAGGTGCAAGCTGACGAAAGTCAATCTCAGGGAGAACAACCTGAAATTCCAGCCTTGAATGATTCTCCCCCTGATGCACGAGATGAGGCGAAAGCCCCATAATAAAGCGCAAAGTGCGGTCGAAAAAATGTAAAAAACGACCGCACTTTTTACTTCAGCCCCTTTTTCCTTTACAAAATCACAAATCCCCCTACAATATCCCCCTTTGAATTGCTCACCTTAAGTGAGTAACTGACTTGTAATCAGACTAACGGATAATTTATGACAACTTTCACACCAGAACTGCTCTCTCCAGCTGGTTCGCTTAAAAATATGCGCTATGCCTTTGCCTATGGTGCTGACGCCGTGTATGCTGGGCAACCGCGTTATAGCTTACGCGTTCGTAATAATGAATTTAATCATGCCAATTTAAAAATTGGCATTGATGAAGCCCACGCCTTAGGCAAAAAATTCTATGTCGTGGTGAATATCGCACCACATAACTCCAAACTGAAAACCTTTATTCGCGATTTAGAGCCAGTAATTGCCATGGGACCCGATGCGTTAATTATGTCAGATCCGGGCTTAATTATGTTAGTGCGTGAACATTTCCCAGATATGGCGATTCACCTTTCGGTACAAGCCAATGCGGTCAACTGGGCCTCAGTGAAATTCTGGAAACAAATGGGCTTAACCCGCGTGATCTTATCCCGTGAGCTTTCGCTTGAGGAAATTGCCGAAATTCGTCAACAAGTGCCAGAAATGGAAATTGAAGTGTTCGTGCATGGGGCATTATGCATGGCGTATTCTGGACGTTGTTTATTATCAGGCTATATTAATAAACGTGATCCAAACCAAGGCACCTGTACCAATGCGTGCCGTTGGGAATACAGTGTAACCGAAGCCAAAGAAGATGAGATCGGCAACATTATCAATGTGGGTGAAGAAATTCCAGTGAAAAATGTAGCACCGACACTTGGCGAAGGCGACACCACCAGTAAAGTCTTTTTATTAGCGGAAAGTCAACGCCCTGAAGAACAAATGTCTGCCTTTGAAGATGAGCATGGTACTTACATCATGAACTCAAAAGATCTGCGTGCGGTACAACATGTGGAAAAACTCACCGCACTTGGCGTACATTCGTTAAAAATCGAAGGGCGTACCAAATCCTTCTATTATTGTGCTAGAACCGCACAAGTTTACCGTAAAGCCATTGATGATGCAGTAGCGGGTAAACCGTTTGATGAGAGTTTGATGGATACCTTAGAATCCCTTGCGCACCGTGGTTATACTGAAGGATTCTTACGCCGTCATACTCACGATGAATACCAAAATTACGATTACGGCTACTCTATTTCTGAACGTCAACAATTTGTCGGTGAATTCACGGGTAAACGTAATGAGCAAGGCATGGCAGAAGTCGCGGTCAAAAATAAATTCTTACTTGGTGATGAAGTGGAAATGATGACCCCGAAAGGGAACATTGTGTTCAAGATTGAACGGATGCTCAACCGTAAAAATGAAAATGTGGAAGCCGGTTTAGGCGATGGACATTTTGTATTTTTAGACGTGCCAGAAGATGTGCAATTAGACTACGCGCTGCTAATGCGTAATTTGGTGAATACCAACACACGTCAACCACATCAAAAATAAGCCATTTATGGCAACTAATGTTAAAAAAATGTTGCATTTGTTATTTTTGTGTGTATAATCCAACACATACCCTAAAAAGTATGACTCCAAATATATTTTCGCCCTTTCGTCTTTCTTGAAAGGGCTTTTTTTGTCCAAAATCATCTCAATTCGATACTGAACAACAAAATCTGGATTTTTCCTTGTGCAAGAGCGGAATTCACACTAGACTTACGCCCACGATTTTTTAGATAACTTTTTATAACCCTATTTATGCGTGTTTCTGACTTTTATTTTGACTTACCCGATGAGCTGATTGCTCGTTACCCAAAACCGGATCGCACCGCTAGTCGCTTATTACAACTTAACGGCGAAAATGGTGAGATTACCCACCGCACTTTTGCTGATATCCTTGATCAAATTCATGAAGGCGATTTATTAATTTTTAATAACACGCGCGTGATTCCTGCTCGCATGTTCGGTCGCAAAGCCAGTGGCGGTAAGGTGGAAGTGTTGGTCGAGCGGATTTTATCCGATACACGCTTTTTAGCCCATGTGCGCTCCTCAAAAGCACCGAAAGAAGGGGCAGAACTGTGGTTAGGCGAAGATAAGTTAGGTGAACATCATGGGGTCAAAATGATCATGGTTGCACGCCACGATACCTTATTTGAATTAGAAATCGCGCAAAAACAGACCGCACTTTTAGACGTGTTACAACAAATTGGGCATATGCCATTGCCCCCTTATATTGACCGTCCTGATGAAGACGCAGATAAAGAACGTTATCAAACGGTGTACAACAAAGTTCCAGGTGCGGTTGCCGCGCCGACAGCAGGTTTACACTTCGATGATGCACTCTTAGCGCAATTAAAAGCAAAGGGGGTTAACTTTGCTTTTGTGACTTTACACGTTGGCGCAGGCACATTCCAACCCGTGCGTGTCGAACAGATTGAAGATCACAAAATGCACGCAGAATATGTGGAAGTACCACAAGAAGTGTGTGACGCGATTATTGCCACCAAACAAGCAGGCAAACGTGTGATTGCTGTGGGTACCACGTCGGTGCGTTCCGTCGAGAGTGCGGCATTAGCGACGGAAGAAAAAGGCGAACATGCCTTAATTACGCCTTATTTTTCCGATACGTCAATTTTTATTTATCCAGGCAAAACTTTCCGCGTGGTGGATTGTTTAATTACGAACTTCCACTTACCAGAAAGTACACTGATTATGCTGGTTTCCGCTTTTGCTGGCTATCGCCATACTATGCAGGCGTACCAAAGTGCGGTCGAAAATCGCTATCGTTTTTTCAGTTATGGCGACGCGATGTTTATCAGCAAAAATCCTCACGTTAATGGGCTTGACTGATGATCTTTGTGTTTGATTTAGACGGCACGATTTGCTTTGACGGCAAACGGATCCCGCTCGACATTCAACACGCCCTTGAACAGCTGATGCAAAAAGATCATCAGCTGATTTTTGCCTCGGCACGCCCTATTCGCGATCTTCTCCCCTTACTTAACCCCAAACTCCAACAGGCGATGTTGATTGGGGGGAATGGTGCTATTACCCAAGTCAATAAACAAATTACCGCCCAACAACCAATTTCTAGTGCTGTTTTTACACAAATCAAGCAATGGATTGAGGAATTTGATTTAGATTATTTGGCTGATGACCTCTGGGATTACAGTAAACGTCTTCGCCAACCGCATAGTATCGAACACAAAATTGATCCTGCGAAATTGGCTCAAAATCGACCGCTCTCGGCAATACAACATCCGATCAAAACCATTTTACTTAACCTGACTCAGACACAATTTCTTTTCCTCAAACAACAGTTGACACACTTAGAGGTCAATCTCATTGAGCATGGCGAAGAAAATGGGCGATTTAATCTGGATATTACTGCTAAACACATCAATAAATACTATACCCTCACCACTTATATCGGGCAGGCTAAATACGTTGCCTTTGGCAACGATATGAATGACATCGAATTATTACAACATGCTGATTATTCAGTCTGTGTCGGTGACTTCGCGCCCTTACGCAAACTTGCAAACACACATCTTTTTGCTAACCCCGCTGACATTGCGCAAAAAATTAGGCAATTAATCGGATAGATCTATTGCCTTATCTTTTCATGCTTGTTGCCACAGAAATTATGGTGGTTACCTAATGCTGTCGTTTGACTTATGCCAGTTGTACACATACAATAAAACGCATTTGGTACGCTTTAAACAGCCAATCGGCATAACTGAACAGATTGTTAGCCGTACCATTTTTGTTCAATAAAGAATATTGAACAACATTATCTCAAAAGCCTGTTTTTCGATACAGGCTTTTTTATTCACTATATACTTCGAACTGTTTATTCGTTGAAAGGAAAGGAAATGAAATACGAACTTGATAAAACCGATGGCAACGCAAGACGCGGTCGTCTTGTGTTTGAACGTCCACAAGGTACCTTTACGGTGGAAACCCCTGCTTTTATGCCAGTAGGCACCTACGGTACGGTAAAAGGCATGACGCCGGAAGAAGTCCGAGCTACGGGCGCAGAGATTCTATTAGGTAACACGTTCCATTTATGGTTACGTCCCGGACAAGAGGTGATGCGTAAGCACGGTGATTTACATGACTTTATGCAATGGCATCGTCCAATTCTCACAGACTCGGGCGGTTTCCAAGTGTTCAGCTTAGGCAAATTGCGTAAAATTACGGAAGAAGGGGTAAAATTCCAAAACCCAATTAATGGGGAACGTATTTTCTTGTCGCCAGAAAAATCAATGGAAATTCAATATGATCTAGGGTCAGATATCGTGATGATTTTCGACGAATGTACCCCTTACCCTGCTACCTTTGATTATGCCAAGAAATCCATGGAAATGTCGTTGCGTTGGGCAAAACGTAGCCGTGATCGTTTTGATGAGCTTGGTAATAAAAATGCACTATTTGGCATCATTCAAGGTGGCGTTTACGAAGAATTACGTAAAGTGTCGGTTGAAGGATTAGTCAACATTGGCTTTGATGGTTATGCGGTCGGTGGTTTAGCGGTTGGCGAACCAAAAGAAGATATGCACCGTATTTTAGAATACGTTTGTCCACAAATTCCTGCTGATAAACCACGTTATTTAATGGGTGTTGGTAAACCAGAAGATTTAGTCGAAGGGGTGCGCCGTGGTATCGATATGTTCGATTGTGTGATGCCAACCCGTAATGCACGTAATGGGCATTTATTTGTCAGCGATGGTATTGTCAAAATCCGTAATGCCAAATACCGTGAGGATACTAGCCCATTAGATCCAGAATGTGACTGTTATACCTGTAAACATTACACCAAGGCGTACTTGTATCACTTAGATAAGTGCGGTGAAATTTTAGGTGCAAGATTAAACACAATTCACAACTTACGCTATTATCAGCGCTTAATGGCGCAAATTCGCCAAGCTATCGAAGAAGATCGCTTTGAGGCATTTGTACAGGAATTCTATGCCAAAATGGGCAAACCTGTCCCACCAATGCAATCTGAGGTGACATCAGATTAAAGTCATCTTTTAAGTCAGTAAAATCAAAACATGGGGTAATCGTCTGAATTTACCCCATTTTCTTTTTTACGCTTTGCTTTTTCTCTCAATAAACCTGCATATTATTAACAAATAGATAGCTATACAGATGAAAAAGTCGTGATTATGTTTAATTAGCTCATTTCCTCATGACAACATTGCCAGCTTCCCCAAAAATATCCCCAATTCCTTTCACTTGATTGGATTTTATGGTATTTTTAGCAAGCGATTTTTTCGTCAAATTTATGTTTTAATTTTACTTTTAAGAAGGGAAATAACAAATGGAAGCTCAACAAGGTAGTCCAATGTCAATGTTATTTATTTTCGTGATCTTCGGATTGATTTTCTATTTCATGATTTATCGTCCGCAAGCGAAACGTAATAAAGAACACAAAAAACTAATGTCTGAATTAGCAAAAGGCACGGAAGTCTTAATCGCGGGTGGTTTAATTGGTCGTATTACCAAAGTATCACCAGATAGTGACAGCATTATCATCGCATTAAATGAGACAACCGAAGTCACCATCAACCGTAACTACGTTGTGGCTGTGTTACCAAAAGGCTCATTAAAATCTTAATTTTTCATTCCTAAAAGGGAAAACTATGTTAAATCGTTACCCTCTTTGGAAGAACCTAATGGTGATCCTCGTGATCGCCATTGGCGTTTTATACTCTCTTCCAAATCTTTATGGTGAAGATCCCGCCGTGCAAATTTCCGGCACCCGAGGACAAGAAACCAATGCTCAAATATTTAGTGAAGTCCAAACTTTATTAAATCAAAATAACTTAGAAACCAAATCGATTATTTTAGAAAATGGCTCTATTCTTGCTCGTTTTCATAATACCGATGATCAATTGCTTGCCAAAGATAAACTGTCTGAAAAATTAGGTAATGGCTATTCTGTTGCCTTAAACCTTGCACCAGCCACACCAAAGTGGCTCACCTCAGTTGGTGCCTATCCAATGAAATGGGGATTAGACTTACGTGGTGGCGTCCGCTTCTTAATGGAAGTGGATATGAAATCGGCTTTACATAAACGTCAAGAACAATTACAAGACAGCTTGCGCACTCAATTACGTAAAGAAAAATATCAGTATACGGGAATTAAATCCGCTGAAAATTTCAGTACGCTCGTCACTTTATTAAAGCCAGAACAACGGGATGAGGTACAACGTTTTTTACGTAAACATCATCATAATTTAGAGATTAAAAGCATTTCAGACAATACCTTAGCGTTAACCCTTTCTGAAGCCGCACTCAATGAATCGCGTGAAAGTGCTATTGAGCAAAACTTGACGATTTTACGTAAACGTGTGTCTGAATTGGGCGTGTCTGAAGCCGTGATTCAACGTCAAGGCGCGGAACGTATTGTAGTGGAACTACCTGGCGTACAAGATACGGCGCGTGCGAAAGAAATCCTAGGCGCAACTGCGACGTTGGAATTCCGTTTAGTCAATGAAAATGTCAATCTTGATTCGGCAACACGCGGCTTTGTACCAAATGATTCAGAAGTAAAATTGGATCGCAATGGTCGCCCAGTTGTCCTGTATAAACGTGCCGTACTCGGTGGTGAACATATTACTAACGCCAGTTCAGGGCTAGATCAACAAACTTCCCGTCCGCAAGTCAGCGTGACCTTAGACAGTGAAGGTGGCGAGATCATGTCACAAGCTACCCGTTTGAATCTGAAAAAACCGATGGCGACGTTATATGTTGAATATAAAGACAGCGGTAAGAAAGATGAAAATGGCAAAGCGATCTTAGAAAAACACGAGGAAGTCATTAACGTCGCGACGATTCAAGGCCGTTTTGGTAGCCAATTCCAAATTACCGGCATTGATAGCCCTGCAGAAGCGTTAAATCTTGCAGTGTTACTCCGTTCTGGTGCCTTAATTGCCCCCATTCAAATTGTCGAAGAACGCACGATTGGACCCTCACTGGGGGCTGAAAACGTACGCCAAGGTTTAGAGGCCAGTTTCTGGGGCTTACTCGCCGTCATTATTTTCATGACACTTTACTATCGTAAATTTGGTTTGATCGCTAATATTGCGTTGATTGCGAATATTGTTTTAGTGGTTGGTTTAATGTCATTACTGCCGGGCGCCACCTTGTCAATGCCAGGAATTGCCGGGATCGTGCTATCCGTTGGGATGTCCATTGATGCTAACGTACTGATCTTTGAACGTATCAAAGAAGAAATCCGTAATGGTAGACCTATTCAGCAAGCCATTCACGAAGGCTATTCTGGCGCATTCACCAGTATTTTTGATGCAAACTTAACCACTATTCTCACCTCCGTGATTCTTTATGCCGTGGGTGCAGGTCCGGTGAAAGGCTTTGCAATTACACTTGCCCTTGGGGTAGGGATTTCCATGTTTACCGCCATTGTCGGCACACGTGCAATCGTCAACTTCTTGTACGGCGGCAAACGTATAAACAAATTGTCAATTTAGCGAGGATATTGTGAGTTTATTTACAGATAAAAAAGATGCGCCTGAATTGAGCAATATTAAACTACCCTATCGCTTAATTCACTTTATGGCTCACCGTAAATGGGGCTATCTACTTTCGATTTTAGTCATTGTTGCGTCACTCTTTTTCATCGTGACCAAAGGCTTTAACTGGGGGCTCGACTTTACCGGTGGAACAGTCATTGACATGAGCTTTTCTCAGCCTGCCGAATTAGATAAAGTTCGCCTCACTCTTGAGCAAAAAGGTATTCAAGGGGCGATTGTACAAAACTCAGGTAGTGTGCGCGATATTATTATTCGTTTACCTGCCGCGATCAGTGATGCCAATATTGGTAACAATATTAAAGAACTGTTTGCTGCGACGGTAGATAAAAATGTCACGGTACACAGTATTGAGTTTGTGGGACCAAACGTAGGTGAAGAATTAACCCAATCTGCAATTTATGCGACCTTAGCGACCTTATTGATGTTATTAGTTTATATCGGTATGCGCTTTGAATGGCGTCTAGCATTAGGGGCGGTTGCTTCATTAGCGCATGATGTGTTGGTAACGCTTGGACTCTTTTCTTTACTGCAAATTGAAATGAACCTCACCTTTGTGGCAGCGATTCTCACTGTGGTAGGTTATTCACTCAATGACAGTATTGTCGTCTTTGACCGTGTACGAGAAAACATCCGCAAAATTAGACGAACAGATGTTTTAGATATTATCAATATATCGCTGTCGCAAACGTTATCAAGAACTTTAATGACCTCCGCGACAACCATTATCGTCGTGGTTTCCTTGTTATTATTCGGTGGACCGAGTATTCACAGTTTTTCCGTTGCGTTATTAATTGGGATTGGTTTTGGTACCTACTCCTCTATTTTCGTGGCAATTGCGCTTGCTTATGACTTAGGCTTGAAACGCGAACACATGTTGCCACCGAAAGTGGATAACGATGCTCTTGATGAACTCCCTTAAGCGAACTTAACTAAGTGCGGTCTGAAATTGAAAAATTTCAGACCGTTTTTTATTTTGTCTATTTACGGCTATCAAAAGATTAAGGCAAAAAAATAAGCGGTGATAAACACCGCTTATGTCGTTCTCAAGTAAAAGTCAATTAAGCATAAACAGGAAGACGTTTACAAATTGCTAAGACTTTCTCTTTTGTCTGTGCAATCACTTGTGCTTCGTTGTCTTTACCCATCGCATCCAACACATCACACATCCAACCGGCTAATTCTGCCGATTCAGCTTCTTTAAAGCCACGACGGGTGATAGATGGTGTGCCGACACGGATACCTGAGGTCACAAATGGTTTTTGTGGATCGTTTGGTACCGCATTTTTGTTGACGGTAATGTTTGCACTGCCTAACGCGGCATCTGCTGCTTTACCAGTTAAACCGTGGCTAACTAAATCTACTAAGAATAAATGGTTTTCCGTCCCATTGGATACCACGTTATAACCACGTTGTTTAAACACCTCCACCATGGCTTTCGCATTTTTCACCACTTGTTGTTGATACACTTTGTATTCAGGCTCAAGCGCTTCTTTAAAACAGACCGCTTTTGCGGCGATCACATGCACTAACGGACCACCTTGGTTGGCAGGAAAAACAGAACTTTGTAATTTTTTATAAAGATCTTCATCTTTCGCAGCCGATAGAATTAAACCACCACGAGGTCCCCCTAAGGTTTTGTGTGTGGTAGTAGTCACAACATGTGCATGTGGTAACGGACTTGGGTAAACACCTGCTGCAATCAGCCCTGCCACGTGCGCCATATCCACGAAAAGATACGCCCCCACTTCATCAGCGATTTCACGCATTTTTGCCCAATCCACTACTTGCGAATAGGCAGAGAAACCCGCCACGATCATTTTTGGCTTGCACTCTAAGGCTTTTTGACGCACATCTTCATAATCAATTAAACCTTCGGCAGTAATTCCATATTGCACTGCGTTATAGATTTTACCCGAAAAGCTGACTGATGCACCGTGCGTTAAGTGCCCACCATGCGCAAGACTCATACCAAGAATGGTATCGTGTGGCTGTAATAAGGCGCCATACACTGCCGCGTTAGCTTGTGATCCAGAGTGCGGTTGTACATTCACATAATCCGCATCAAACAATTCTTTTGCACGATCAATCGCTAATTGCTCAACAATATCCGCATATTCACAACCACCATAATAACGTTTACCCGGGTAACCTTCCGCATATTTATTGGTAAATTGAGAACCCTGTGCTTCCATCACGCGTGGGCTGGCATAGTTTTCTGATGCAATTAATTCAATATGTTCTTCTTGACGGCGATTTTCGTCTTGAATTGCCTGCCATAAAACCGGATCGTAATCAGCGATGTTCATACTTCTTTTTAACATTATGATGTCCTCTTTTAAGTAAAGATGATGGTGAATTTGTTTAGTGTACTCGTTTACACGCTATTTTTTAATGAAAATGTTGTGGGAATTTTTTCATTTTTATAATGAAAAAAATTCATCATACCAATTAAGCGTTATTTTTCTCTCTTGCCACCGCACGATAACCAATATCACGGCGATAAAAACGCCCTGTCCATTTCACTTGTTCAGCCAGTGCTAGCGCTTGTTGTTGCGCATCGTAAACCGTGTCGCCTAATGCCGTCACGCAAACGACACGTCCCCCATTAGTGACTAATTTGCCGTCTTTATTTTCCACGCCGGCTAAAAAAACTTTTTGATTTTCGACCGCACTTTCAATGCCGGTGATTTCATCCCCTTTGCGATAATCGCCTGGGTAACCCTCCGCTGCAAGCACGATACCCAGTGAAGCTTGCTCACACCATTGCGATTTTTTCTGGTCTAATTTACCGTCACATGCCGCAAGACAAAGTTCCACCAAATCGGATTCTAAACGTAGCATAATCGGTTGTGTTTCAGGATCACCAAAACGGCAGTTAAATTCGATCACTTTCGGTTGACCATTTGGCATAATCATCAAGCCAGCATAAAGAAATCCGGTATAGATATTCCCTTCGGCTGCCATACCATTTACCGTTGGATAAATCACTTGCTGCATAATACGCTCATGAATCTCTGGCGTCACCACTGGTGCAGGCGAATACGCACCCATGCCACCTGTATTTAAACCCGTGTCATTCTCGCCAACACGTTTATGGTCTTGACTGGTTGCCATCGGCTCCACATTTTTACCGTCCACCATCACGATGAAACTGGCTTCTTCGCCGTCTAAAAATTCTTCGATGACCACTCGACTACCCGCCTCACCAAAGGCATTGCAAGAAAGCATATCTTTCACTGCGGCTTCTGCTTCGTCTAAGGTCATTGCCACAATCACCCCTTTCCCTGCGGCAAGTCCATCAGCTTTCACCACGATTGGGGCGCCTTTTTCACGTAAATAGGCAAGCGCAGGTTCCACTTCTGTAAAGTTTTGGTATTCCGCCGTTGGAATGTGATGACGCGCTAAGAAATCTTTCGTAAAAGCTTTTGAACCTTCTAACTGTGCCGCCGCTTTGGTTGGTCCGAAAATTTTTAATCCTGCCGCACGGAATGCATCCACCACACCAATGACCAGTGGAGCTTCCGGACCGACGATGGTTAAGCCAATATGTTTTTCTTGTGCAAACGCCACTAATTTTTCCACATCGGTAGCGGAAATCGCGACATTTTCAACTTTCTCTTCTAATGCCGTCCCCGCATTACCTGGTGCAACAAATACCTTATCTGCTAAAGGCGATTGTGCAACTTTCCAAGCCAAGGCGTGTTCACGACCGCCGTTTCCAATAATCAAAATATTCATATTTATTCCTTATTTGAACGATTTTTAGGTATAAAAAATGCCGGTGGTTGATTTCCTTGTACTTCCAAATAACCGGAATCCCCCGTTAAAATCAATGAATTAATTACTCCATGTTGACAATCTGAAATCGGCATATCGTAGCCTAGCATCTTGATAATGAATGTCGATAATTGTTGATGAAACAATCTGTCACAGGCTAAAAACGGTCGTTGTAGCTGCTGCAACGCTGTATTTTCGGTATACGTCATTATCGGTACTAAGTAATTTGCTTCTTTTGCTGTACCTTGGTTATACACTTGGTTTGACACAAACTGTCCATGATCCGAGGTGTAAATTAATACCCAGTCATCATGATGTTGTTTGAGTTGCTTAAAAACTTTCTCAATAAACTGATCTGTATTGTAAAGTGTGCTGTCATAATTATCTAATGGCGTGTTTTCTTTAAAGGCTTTTTCTTCTTCCGATAAATAATACGCATAGGGTGCGTGCGATCCTCTTTGATGTAACACGATAAAATGATTCCCTTCACTCAAATCTATTTGTTCAAATAAAGGGAGAAGGGCATGATCATGCATTCCCTCTGAACGTTTATAGCCGATATCACTCGGGAAAAGTAAATGATCTACCCAGGTTTTTCCCATGATACTCATGATCATCATTTGGTTTTCAGGCTGCGCTGAATAAAAATAGGTCTTATAACCGCGTTCTTTCGCTAAACGGAACAAGTTTGTTCTGCCACTAACAATTTGTTCTAGACCATTTGGACGAGGAATCGCGTTAAAAAAAGCAGGCAATGAAATAGCGGTGCCTAAGCCAGCAGAATAGGCAGGTTTCAATAGCGTTTCTGCCGGTGCATTTTTGACTAACTGATCCAAAAATGGCATGGTTTGTCTTTGGTAGCCAAACGTGCCCACATTGCTCGCGCTCAGACTTTCCCCCATAATTAGGACAATATTTTTTGCCATGGGAGGCTGTGTCATATTAGGTTTATCGCGATAATACACAGTCACATTACTCAAATTAAAGAGATCATAAGGCAGTGTTTTACCAATAAAGTAACCAAAGGCGAAAAAGTTGGCTTTAATTCTCGAATATCCCGGATTAGAAGTAATACCTAATTCTTGATTGGTATAAAAAGAACGAACAAAGATATAGCCCATCACTAAGAAAAACGAGACATCTGCCACCCAATGCGTTTTCCGTCTAAAACGAGAAATGGAGAGAAAAATAAAGATATCGACCACGCCCCAAATCACACAGCCTGCAATTTTGTCTAACATATGTAAACCGGCATGGGTGACCTCCCAATATTCTTTAAACATTAGTAGATAATTGGTGCCATTAATCCAGTTTTGATAAACCTCATAATGCACGTTATTAATTAAGGTACTACAAGAAAAGAATAACGCGATAAAAAAACGGGATACCTTATATTTAGAAAAATAAAATAGTGAAAGCACCACAAAAATAATTAAGAAACTCTCACCAATACGATACAGGCTATTAATCTTGAAAAAATAACGATAAAGTATTTCGCTCAATAACAAGATTGCAGAATAACCAAATAGAATAAAAAGCGTTTTTTTCATTATTGTTTACCTTAATCATCCTGAAAAGGGTGGTGCTTTTATTAATGTCTAAAATGGCGCATTCCCGTTAAGACCATCACCATATTGTGTTCATCGGCGGCATCAATCACTTCCTGATCGCGCATTGAACCACCCGGATGAATCACGCATTGAATCCCTACTTTGGCGGCCGCATCAATCCCATCACGGAATGGGAAAAACGCATCAGACGCCATCACACAACCTGCCACATCCAGTCCTTCATCTTGCGCTTTAATGCCCGCAATTTTAGCCGAATAGACACGGCTCATTTGCCCCGCACCAATACCAATAGTTTGGTTATCTTTGGCATACACGATGGCATTCGATTTAACAAATTTCGCCACTTTCCAGCAGAATAACAAATCTTTTAATTCTTGCTCTGTCGGCTGACGTTTACTCACGACTTTTAAGTCAGCTAAGTCAACCATGCCTAAATCCGCTTCTTGAACCAATAAACCACCATTGACACGCTTCACATCTAGGCGTTGTTGCGCACCTGACCACTCACCACATGCTAACACTCGCACATTTTTCTTTGCTTTCAATAAAGCTTTTGCCTCTTCAGCAACGGTTGGGGCAATAATCACTTCCACAAATTGGCGATCAATAATCGTTTGTGCGGTTTTGGCATCTAACTCACGGTTAAAGGCAATAATGCCACCGAAAGCGGAAGTCGGGTCAGTCTGATAAGCCCGATTATAAGCCGCTAAAATGTCTGCGCCTAATGCCACACCACAAGGATTGGCATGTTTCACAATGACACAAGCCGGCTCATCAAAGCTTTTCACACATTCCAAGGCGGCATCCGTGTCTGCAATATTGTTATAAGAAAGGGCTTTACCTTGCAATTGTTTTGCGGTGGAGACAGACGCTTCTTTCACGTCTTGCTCTACATAAAAGGCGGCTTTTTGATGCCCATTTTCACCATAACGCATGGTTTGTTTACGGATGAAATTTAAATTTAAAGTACGTGGAAACTGACCGCACTTCGCCTCAGCATCTTCTTCCTCAGCCACAAAATAAGGTTTGACTAATTGACCAAAATAGTTCGCAATCATGGCATCATATTGTGCCGTATGTTCAAACGCTTTAATCGCAAGATCAAAGCGAGTTTCTAACGTTAGGCTATTTTGGTGTTGATCCATTTCAGCCAGAATCTCGTTGAAATCGTTATTATTAACAACAATCGCTACATCTTTGTGATTTTTCGCGGCGGAGCGCACCATCGTTGGTCCACCAATATCAATATTTTCCACTGCCTCCTCTAAACTGCAATTTGGTTTAGCAACCGTTGCCGCGAACGGATATAAATTCACTACCACCATGTCGATGCCTTGAATACCATGTTGGCTCATCACCTCATCATCTGTACCACGACGACCTAGAATACCGCCGTGCACTTTCGGGTGTAACGTTTTTACGCGTCCATCCATCATTTCTGGAAAGCCTGTATAATCAGAGACTTCTGTTACCGCTAAGCCATGGTCAGCTAATAATTTTGCCGTACCACCGGTTGAAAGTAATTTCACACCACGTTGTACAAGAGCTTGGGCGAACTCAACAATGCCTGTTTTATCAGAAACACTCAGTAATGCTTGGCGAATAGGACGATTAGGTTGCATGGAAAATCCTTAAAATTAAGCGTTAAAAATAAGTCATAAAAGAAAGGTCGCATTATAGCGCAAACGTTTGCGCTTGTGTAACGATTTTCAATAAAAAACAGCTTATTTCTATCATCATAAAAATAAACTGTATTGCTTTATCGCACACAAAGATAAGAGGAAACCGCTTTCTTATTGGCTAATTGGCTGGATAGACTTCATTTTTTGTAACCAATTCACAAAAGGGCTGGCTTGCATAAAACCGGTTATTCTTGAGCCTTCAATTTCCTGACCTTGTTGATTAAAGAAAATCAAGGTAGGCAAACCAATGACGTGAAGCTTTTGCATAAGTTCCCGATTCGCCTCACTGTTCTTCGTCATATCAACTTGTAAAAGTAAAACATCGGCAAATGCTTTCTGTACAGCAACATCGCTAAAGGTATGCGTTTCAAACTCTTTACAGGCAACACACCAATCCGCATATAAATCTAACATCGCCAGAGAGTGAGGATTCTTGCTTAACACTTGTTGTAATTGAGCATAACTGGTAATGCGTTCAAATTGAGACAGAGAGGTCGTTTGCTGTGCTGGCGTATGTCGGTTCATTGTATAACTATAATAGAAATACCCCATTACACCAACGACAAAAGTGAATACCCATACTCCTTTATTATTTCTGAATTGATATAACAACCATAACGAGAACGCAAAGGCTAAACTGAACCATAATGCCATTTCGATTTCAGGAAACATACGTGAAATTAAAAAGATCGGCAGGGCTAACAACACAAAACCAAACGCATTTTTCACTTGAATCATCCAATTACCTGATTTTGGCAAGATGTTATTACCAAATACCGTAATAAAAATGAGTGGCAGGCCCATCCCTAAGGCTAATAAATATAAGGTGATCGCACCAGTGAATAAATCACCACTTTGCGCTACGTAAAGTAATGCACCGGATAATGGTGCAGAGGTGCAAGGTGACGCGACTAAGCCTGCGATCATTCCCATCACAAACACCCCACCAAATACCCCTGATTTCTGCTGCTGGCTATATTGGGTTAATTTGGTTTGCAAGCTGACAGGTAATTGCAAAGTGAATAGCCCAAACATAGATAAAGCGAGCAACACAAAAATCGCGGATAACGTTAATAAGACATAAGGGCTTTGTAATGCCACTTGAAAAGGTAAACCAATCGCTGCCACAAGTAAACCAAGCAAGGTATAAGTCAACGCCATCCCTTGTACATACACAACGCTTAATCCGAACGCTTTGGCTGTACTCGGACGCTGTTCACGACCAATGACAATGGCTGACAATAAAGGCAGCATCGGCAAAACACAAGGAGTAAAAGCGAGCCCCAGCCCAAACAAGAAAAACCAAAAGACCGCATATTTACTCTCGATCAATTTTGCGGCTAAACGATCTTGCTCTGCCAAGGGTAGTTCAGAAAGTACACTCTCTTTTGTCAATACTGAGTTTGAAATTTGCCCAGATTCCCTCTCTAACGTAGTTAACGCAATCACGCGGGTTTCAGGTGGATAACAAAAACCTTCCGTACAGCCTTGATAAGTAATTTCAACTTGTTTCACCGCAGATAGCTGAGAAAAAGGCAAAACAAAAGTCAATTGATGACGATAAACTTCCACTTCACCAAAAAAGTCATCCTGATGTATTTCCGCCAACGGCAATTCAGGGACAATCAATTGCCCATTCTCCCCTATTATTTCGATACTTTTTTTATACAGATAATAACCCGAAGCAATATCCCAATTTAAAGACAGCCTGTCATTCTGCAGGCTTTCTGTGAAGACAAATGCTTGATCCGCTTTCAAAAAGGCGTTTTTTTTATCAAACACGCCCGCATTGACGGATAAACTTGTCCAAATCAAAAAGAAAATAAAAAATATTTTTTTCATAAGCAAAACCATGTCATTCCACGACAACATAAAATAATAAAAACGACTTATTTTTCATATTATTACAAACATTACAATCCGTTTATCTCTGTGACGGACTCCGAAGTTACTTATTTTCTCATAAAAAATAAGTTTTGATCATTATTTCTATTTCATGTAGGATAGCCCCATTCGTTATTTTTCAGAAAAAAATAAGAGGCATTCCAATATGAAAAAAGGTATTCATCCAGAAAATTACCGTACTGTACTATTTTATGACTCAAATGCAAAGCAAGGTTTTTTAATCCGCTCTTGCGCCAGAACCTCAACCACTATGAAATGGGAAGATGGGAATGAATATCCGGTCTTTATGTGTGATACCTCCTCAGCATCACACCCGTACTATACAGGTAAAACACGTCAAATTGCGAATGAAGGTCGTGCAAGCGACTTTGTCAATCGCTACGGCAAATTTGGCACATTAAAATCAAAATAAGGACACGCCCATGCAAGTATTAAGTTCATTAAAGAGTGCGAAAACACGCCATCCCGGCTGTAAGATTGTACGCCGCCATGGGGTTGTGTATGTTATTTGCAAAGAAAATCCGCGTTTTAAAGCACGCCAAGGCGGTAAAAAGAAACGCTAGAAGGCTCTCGTTTTTGTATGTAAGTAAAATGAGCTATTGCTCAATTTTTCCCCCAGTAACCTCACTCTATTGGGGGATTTTTTTATGATCTATATCATGAAATCACCATCTAATTTAACAAAACGCCTTTTTCCTATTGTTACAATTATGTTGCAACTATAGAATGGGCAAGTTAATTTTATCCTTATATTCTTAATAGAATAATTAACATTGAAAACTTGTAATAGGATGTATAAATGGGAACGCCACAAATTTTAATTGTTGAAGACGAAGCAATCACCAGAAATACCTTAAAAAGTATTTTTGAGGCGGAGGGTTATGAAGTATTTGAGGCGGCAGACGGCGCACAGATGCACCGTATTCTGTCTAATAAAGTGATTAATCTTGTCATTATGGATATCAACTTACCCGGTAAGAATGGACTTATGCTCGCCCGCGAACTACGAGAAACGACCAATACCGCGTTAATGTTTTTAACGGGTCGCGATAATGAAGTGGATAAAATTCTTGGTCTAGAAATCGGTGCGGATGATTACATTACAAAACCATTCAATCCAAGAGAATTAACCATTCGTGCACGAAATTTATTACAACGCACGATGCAAGAAAATAGTAAAGATAGCCATCATCCTATTGAGCAATATCGCTTTAATGGCTGGACATTAGACTTAAATAGCCGCACGTTAATTAATCCGGAAGGGGAAGAATATAAACTTCCACGCAGTGAATTCCGTGCGATGTTACATTTCTGTGAAAACCCGGGCAAAATTCAAACCCGTGAAGAATTATTGAAGAAAATGACGGGACGTGAATTAAAGCCACAAGATCGGACAGTAGATGTCACTATTCGTCGTATTCGCAAACATTTTGAAGATCATCCAGAAACCCCAGAGATTATCGCCACGATCCATGGTGAAGGTTATCGTTTCTGTGGTGAATTGGAATAAACTGAATAATTCAATTCAAAAAGCCTGTAATACGTATTACAGGCTTTTTTTATGCTATGGCTCATTTTCAAAGATCGCTAAACTGTCCCAAATCTCATCCACTCTTTTCACAACATCGGGATCTTTTTTAATCGGTACCCCCCATTCACGTTGCGTTTCTCCCGGCCATTTATTGGTTGCATCAATTCCCATTTTGGAGCCTAAACCGGCAACCGGTGAAGCAAAATCAAGGTAATCAATCGGTGTATTTTCCACTAAAGTTAAATCACGAGCAGGATCACATCTTGTGGTCATC
>BMBC01014578.1:96352-158668 GCA_014362705.1 Columba janthina nitens
AATCTCGTGCATTGACATCATCATCACAAACAATCACAAACTTTGTGTACATAAACTGACGTAAGAAAGACCAAACGCCCATCATCACGCGTTTAGCATGACCAGCATACTGTTTCTTAATCGTCACCACCGCTAAACGATAAGAACAGCCTTCAGGTGGTAAATAAAAATCCACAATTTCGGGAAACTGTTTTTGCAGAATCGGAATAAACACTTCATTTAGTGCTTCCCCTAAAACCGCAGGTTCATCGGGCGGACGCCCCGTGTAAGTAGAATGATAAATCGGATCTTTACGCATCGTAATATGGGTGACCGTAAACACGGGGAAATATTCTTGTTCATTATAATAGCCCGTATGATCGCCATAAGGTCCTTCTAATGCGGTTTCATTCGGATCAATATAGCCTTCTAACACAATTTCTGCGCTAGCAGGCACTTCCAGATCATTGCTGACAGATTTCACCACAGACGTTTTGGTCCCACGTAATAAGCCCGCAAAAGCATACTCTGACAAGGTATCGGGTACCGGCGTAACGGCGCCTAAAATCGTCGCAGGATCGGCACCCAGTGCCACCGAAACAGGAAATGGCTCACCGGGGTGCGTTTCTTTCCACTCTTGGAAATCTAATGCGCCACCACGGTGAGATAGCCAACGCATAATCAATTTATTTTTAGCCACTAATTGTTGGCGATAAATGCCTAAATTTTGACGTTTTTTTAGCGGACCTTTTGTGATCGTCAAGCCCCATGTCACTAAAGGCGCGACATCTTCTTTCCAGCATTGCATAATAGGCAGTTTGTACAGGTCAACATCCTCGCCCTTTAAAACGACTTGTTGACAATCAGCCTTGCCCAATACTTTAGTGGGCATATTCAACACCTGCTTAAATTGTGGAATACTCGAAAGAAAATCTTTAAACCCTTTCGGTGGCTCAGGCTCTTTTAAAAAAGCCAATAATTTCCCCACGTCACGTAACGCGGAGACCTGTTCTTGCCCCATCCCCATTGCCACTCTTTTCGGTGTCCCAAATAAATTACACAGTACGGGGATATCAAATCCTTTTGGATTTTCAAACAATAATGCTGGACCGCCTGCACGCAATGTGCGGTCTGCAATTTCAGTCATTTCTAAATGTGGATCAATTTCTTGCTTGATCCGCTTTAGCTCACCACGCTGTTCCAGTAAAGTAAGAAAATCACGCAAATCTTTATATTTCATAGTCAGTACCATTTGAATGTTATTCTCGATGCCAATTTCTACGCGCACCTTAGACAGTAAAATATGTTATAGACAACAAGCCTGATTGCAAGCAATTTTGCTATCTCAAGCAACTTTCTGTAAAATCAGGCAAATTAGGATTGAATGACACGGATTATTATGACAAAGAAAAAAGTAAAAGTTGGCACAAATACGATAGCCTTAAATAAACGTGCACGACACGATTATTTTATTGAAGACGAAATGGAAGCAGGTCTGGAATTGCAAGGCTGGGAAGTGAAGTCGATGCGTGCTGGAAAAGCCAACATTAGTGACAGCTATATTATCTTTAAACAAGGCGAAGCTTATTTATTTGGTGCAACAATTCAGCCACTTAATGTCGCTTCAACGCATATTGTGTGTGATCCCACACGGACACGCAAGCTGTTACTCAAGCAAAAAGAACTGGCATCATTATTTGGGAAAGCCAATCGTGATGGTTATACCATTGTTGCTCTCTCACTCTATTGGAAAGGCGCCTGGGCTAAACTGAAAATTGGTCTTGCCAAAGGGAAAAAACAGCACGACAAACGTGAAGATATTAAAGAACGCGAGTGGAAAGTCACGAAAGATCGTATTATGAAAAACGCACGCCTTGGTTAAAAAAAGCCTTGTGATGATACTCACAAGGCTTTTTTAAACTAGCGAGATTATTCTACACCAACCATCACAGAAGTCGCTTTAATAATGGCGTAAGCATCTTTACCGACTTCCAATTTCAATTCTTCTACTGCAGCCATTGAAATGGTTGACGTAATCACGTTCCCAGCGCCAATATCAATACTCACTACAGCATTAACAGCACCTTTTTCTAAAGCGACCACTTTCCCTTTAAATTGATTTCTTGCACTAATCTTCATGTTTTTTCCTCTTATATAAATGGATAAAATTCACTACGTATTCATCGCAATTATATTCAAGCATCAGAATAAAACAAGTTAAAAAAACTAGATTTTATTTAATAAAATCAACGTTCTAAATCCTTTTACATCACCCTTATCATCTTTCACATTTTCTAACCGGAATTGATAATGATGTAAGGCTGCAATGCGCTGAACGATCGATAACCCCAATCCACTTCCTTTTTCATTTTGCCCTGCAGGACGATAAAAACGCTGTCCTAACTTCGCTAAATCATCATCATTCACCCCGTTACCATTATCTTCAATCACAATACGATCGGCATAAAGCTTAATCGTAATGGTACTTCCTTCTGGGCAGTAGCGGATCGCATTATCAACCAAATTACGTAGCATTAATGATAATAAAAGGGCTTGCCCTTGTTGCACTGGTGGCGAAGCGAGCAATTCAAATTGAAGATCCATTTGCCGTTTTTGCGCAGAAAAATAAAGCTCACTCACTAAAGACGCAATTAACGACTCCCAATGAATCGCTTCCATTTCATCTAACTCAGCTAAATTATCCAAACGAGAGAGCGTGAGTAAACGTTCAATTAATTGACTAGCACGATCAATCCCTAACGTTAAATTTTGCAACGCTTGCTCGCGCATCAAAGCATCATCTCCTGCCATTTGTGCAACTTCAGTTTGAATACGCAATGCCGCCAGTGGACTGCGTAATTCATGTGCAGCATCTGAAGTAAAACGTCGCTCACGCAGTAACATCGTGGCAGTTCGCTCAAAGAAATGATTTAAATTGTGGATTAACGGTAAAATTTCTGTCGGTAAATTTTCACTCGGTAAAAGTGAAGTATCATCTGGACGGCGTTGCATTAACTGCGCATTCACTTGTTTTAACGGTCGCAGTTCACGACTAATCACCCAAACCAAAATCCCTAATAAAAAAGGTAAACTCGCGAACCAAATCCACATTTGCCCAAACACCATTTGGTTAATCAGATCTTCGCGATAATCCATTTCTTGCCCTACAGCAATAATCCATTTTCCCTGATTGACTGGCAACCAAAAAATACGCCAACGATCGTCATCTTCACGGATAGCACTGACTGAAAAACCATTGTGCGGTGCAAAAATGAAATTTTCCCCATTATTCCCATCGCTTAAAAGAAGATCACCGCGATGATTAAAGATGGCAAAAGCAAGCGCATCATCGTCATAATGACGCACCTTCTTAAGCTGTTTATTTATCTCATGAGGGGCACGAACAATCAACATATTATGTAAATTCGCTGAGGCTAAACGCTGAGCTAATAAAATCTGTTGCGCATCAAAAACATCATTCACTTCTTTTCTTACTTGAAACCACGCCACCGCGGTTGAAGCCAACCAAATAACGAATGCGGTCAAAGATAACGTGAAAATTAAACGAACCCGTAAACTTGTTTGCTTAAGCCATTTCATCATTTTTTCCTAGCGCATACCCTACACCATGCACAGTACGAATAAATTGTTTTCCTAATTTTTGGCGTAAATTATAAATATGGACTTCTAATGCATTACTACTGACTTCATCGTCCCAGCTATAAAGTTTCTCTTCAATCATACGACGAGAAAGCACGCGATCTTTATTCAACATAAATAACTCTAATAATTTATATTCTCTCGTCGTTAGCGCCACCTCTTCCTGTCTTAAAAATACTTTGCGCTGATTCGGGTCAAAACAGACCAAGCTATGTTCAATCACTGGGCTAGCTTGCCCATAACGACGACGAATTAATGCCTGCAAACGTGCAATCACTTCGACTAATGCAAAAGGTTTACATAAATAATCATCAGCTCCTTTTTGCAATCCCATCACTCGTTCATCTAGCGTATCGCGCGCGGTTAGAATTAATACTGGTACATCGTATTTTTCTTTACGCCAACGCTGCAAGATGTCTAATCCATCCATTTTAGGTAAGGTTAAATCTAACACAACCGCATCATAAGGCGCACTTTTCACCGCCTCCAATCCTGTTTTGCCATCCTGAAACCAGTCTACTAAAAAACCCGATTTAGTTAGCCCAATCTGTAACCCATTGCCAATTAAGGCATCATCTTCTATTAATAAAATTCGCATTTTTTGACCGCACTTTTTTCGAAACTTGCTCTTATTTTACACAAAAATAAACAAAATCCCCATTCTCTATAACCTTAATCTAGCAGGCAAAGATTAAGGAAGTCTTAATCTCAACCTACTTTTGAAAAAACTGACCGCACTTTTATCAGTCAATCGAAAAAAGTAAAAAAATGTTGTAAGAAATGGATTTTCTGTTTCGACTAATCTCAGCATAACGCCATGATTAAGGAAAACCAGTGCGCTATATGCCGAATGATCATAGGGATAGGGACTGGCTTCTGTGTGAGAGAGGAGGTTCACATTAAGTAGCCAAAATGATGTTCTCTTCGGCGCATTTAAGCAGAGGAAAGAAAGGAAAGCCATTCCAGCTTTAAAAGGGAGTTTTTCCCGACACCATTGAAAACTGGCATATGGAAAATGTCATCAATGGGCTTACAAGGCATGGATAACTTGTAATAACAATGAGATAAATAATGTATAAGACAAATTCCAATATCCAATGGATTGGCACTGGCATCAGCCTACTTGGTTTACGTCTTTTTCTTGCTTGGGAATTTTTTGAATCGGGTAAAGAAAAATGGAGGGGCGAAAACTGGTTTATGGAAATACAAGAAAGTTTTCCTTTCCCATTCAATATCATCCCAAGCGATTTTAATTGGACATTAGCAATGGGGGCAGAACTCTTATTACCGTTCTTCCTCATTCTCGGCTTTTTCACTCATTGTAGTGCATTAAGCCTAACCATCTTAACCGCTGTTGCTTGGTACAGCGTACATGCAGGAGCGGGTTATAACGTGTGTAATAATGGTTACAAAATGACCTTAATTTATATCGTCACCTTGTTACCATTAATCACTCAAGGGGCAGGAATATTCTCTGTAGATCACTTACTACAGCGAAAATCCCCGACCTTAAATCAATAAAAAAAGCGAAAGTATTTCATACATCATATAGGAGATTAAAGATGAAAAAATTGGCCACTTTAGCCGCATTAGCCAGTGCATTAACCATGGCAGCAACAGCGCCTGCACAAGCAGAAATGAAATCAGCAGGGAACGCTGAGCAATGTGTCGAAGGTAAATGCCTAAAAACCAAAATGGCTGAAGGAAAATGCGGTGAAGGTAAATGTGGTGCACATGACCACAAAGCAAAAGCTGCGGAAGGCAAATGTGGTGCGCATGATCACAAAGCAAAAGCCGCTGAAGGTAAATGTGGCGAAGGAAAATGCGGTTCTAAATAAAGCACAACGATTGCTGGTGTAATGTTTACACCAGCGCTTTAATTAAAATAATGGAGTCAATATGATGTTACAAGGTGCAGGCTTAGGGTATCGTCGTGATCTCGCTGAAGATTTTTTATTACTGCCCGACAACAGTGTTGTCAACTTTATGGAAGTGGCGCCAGAAAATTGGATCAAAATGGGAGGGGCTGCGCGCTATAAATTTGATCAAGCGGCAGAACGATTTCCCCTTGCCGTCCATGGACTTTCACTCTCTTTAGGTGGACAGGCGCCTTTAGATAAAGCCTTATTACAGGGCATTAAAGCATTAATGACACAATATCAAGCGGTCTTTTTTTCTGAGCATTTAAGCTATTGTGAATGTGACGGACATCTTTATGATTTGCTCCCGATGCCATTTACGGAAGAAGCCGTAAAACATGTGGCACAGCGTATTCGTGAAGTACAAGATTTTCTGGGTATGCAAATTTCCTTAGAAAATACGTCCTATTATTTGCATTCACCAACCAGTACCATGAACGAAGTCGAATTTCTAAATGCCATAGCCCAAGAGGCTAACTGTGGTATTCACTTAGATGTCAATAATATTTATGTGAATGGTGTGAACCATGGCTTACTCAATCCTTATGTTTTTTTAGATCATGTTGATATTAGCCGTGTAAACTATATTCATATTGCAGGACACGATGAAGAACATGGCGCCGCAAATCCGATTTCCCCTTCTGATGAAGCCTTTAATAAAGTAAAAGGAGAATATCGTCATCTCCCCCAATTATTAGTGGATACGCATGGTGAGGCGGTAAAAGGTAATGTCTGGGATTTATTAGACTATGCTTATCAACGTTTACCACATATTCCACCAACATTACTTGAACGTGATTTTAATTTCCCTCCGTTTTCCGAGCTTTATGCTGAAGTCGAACATATTGCACAACTGCAACAAAAACACGCTAAACTAACAGTGGAAAATCGCCATGCAGCCTAAATCATCGAATCTTAAAGCAACCCAAGCTGCGTTAGCTAAAGCCGTACGTCTAGGGCATGCTGACCCCTTAAATGGTTATGCACCACAGCGTTTAGCCGTTTATGCTCGCTTAGTACGTAATAACACATTTGGGTTTATTGATCGCTGTTTTGTTGAAGCTCCGAATCATCTTTCAGCAACAAGGTGGGCAGAAACGAAGGAACGTTTTATCCAAGAAGGGAAAGCAACATCCCCCTATTTCCAAGATATCGCGGGAGAATTTCTTACCTTTTGTCAGACACAGACTGATTTCTCGGCAGATATTTTAGCTTTAATGGATTTTGAATATACTCAACTGCTTGCCGAGGTAGAAAAAACGAATCTTACTGATCCGATAGCGTGGGATGAAAGAACAGAGATGCAATTATCTCCCACTGCTTTCCTCAAAAGTTATGATGTGGACTTTTTATCAAGTCACTTTAGCCAGCTTGAAAAAGCTACATCGAATATCATTGTTTGGCGTAACCGACATTTTCAGGTAAAACAGCAAAAACTGTCCGAATTAGATTTTTGGTTACTGACTTACCTTGCTGAGCAACCAACATCACTATCACATCTCTCACAGGCATTAACGGCTCTCATCGCTGATCACGCTAGCTTACAGCCGATTTTGGTGCAAGCGTGGACAAATTGGTTTGAGGCAGATGTCATCTGTCCTGTTACATACTAAAAAACCGCAATCCATTTGTCTTAATACAAAAACGGTGAAAATGTTTTGCATTCTCACCGCACTTTTTTATTCAGGCTTACTCTCGTCTTTATCATGTTGCTGTGCAAATTGTTTCATCATTTGACTTAAACTTTCACAGTTTTTACCGAAATTATCACATCTTAGACACATTAAACGATGTAACCTAACCCCCACGCTTTCGACTAAGGATAATGGTCTTTCATGAGATTCTGAGATGAGTTTCGTCACTTTAAAACAATATTTCATTTATCTCTCCCCCATTTTTGTCGTCAAACAATGCTGCAGCTGTAAACGAGCACGGTAAAGTAATACATGCAAATTCGAGGTTGTTATTTGTTCTGCCGAACAAATATCCTCTGATGTCAGCTCTAAATACTCACGCATCATAAAGACTTTCGCTTGCAATGCAGGTAAGCGCGTCAAACACACTTCAAACAGCACCCAAAATTGCTCAGAATACACCGTATTTTCATTCTCTTGTAAACGAGAAGGCGCATAGTCTTTACGCCAACGTCCACCATCAAAAAAGCTATTTTCATCCTCATCAGTGATAAGTTCGCTTTCTACCACAAAACGATGATTAACGCGCAAGTAGTCAATAATTTTGTTCTTTAAAATCGCAAAGATCCATGTTTTTAATGCGGATTGTCGTTTAAAACTCGCTATATTTTTTAATGCGCTAACAAAAGCTTCTTGTACCACATCCTCTGCTAAAATAGGATCTTTGAGTTGCAACGTTGCAAATTTCAACATTTGCCCACGAATTGCTTCTAGTTCTTCTGATGAAATATTGTGCATAACACCACTACCTAGTTTAATCCATTAAATATTCAAAATTTGAAAACCTAAAGGCTGTAAATAATCTAGTAATTACATTGACAAAAAAGGCTAGAATTTTAATTTTCTAGCCTTTTTGCTCTATTTTAAATGGTGCTCTGGGCGAGACTTGAACTCGCACGTCCGATGGACACTACCCCCTCAAGATAGCGTGTCTACCAATTCCACCACCAGAGCTTAATCTTTTTAATTATTGCGGAATATCGCTATTTTTTGTTTCAACCGCTGGCACATCTGCTTTTTGCTGTTGTTGAATTTGCTCAGCTGTTGCAGATAAATCATCAAATTTGCCTTGCTTTACGTTATCACGGTGAGAGTTAACATTGCCAATTACAATACTCATCACAAAAAACACTGTCGCTAAAAGCGCTGTCATTTTAGATAAAAAGTTACCTGACCCAACAGAGCCAAAAATTGTACCAGAGGCACCACCACCAAAAGACGCGCCGGCATCTGCTCCTTTACCTTGTTGAATCAAGATCAGAAAGATGATGGCAACTGAAATGATTGAATAACCAAATAATAGTGCGTTATACATTATACTCTTCTCTAAATTGCAAATTCGCATTCAAATTAACGTGCGGATATTATCGAATATCGCCATGAAGCGCAAGTACTTTTCTTCATCCCGATGTTACTTGTTGGTATTTTATTCAACAGCACTTAATTCCTTACTCATTCAGCCTCAATTAGCCCCGCTTACCCAAGCAAATACCAAAAAGATGTGACCTTTATCTAACTGGCATTTTACCTTGCTAAGTAGGACGCTGTTTAGACTTCGCGCTCGTCTTTTTCGAAAAAGACTGAGATTTCTCGACTTGACTTAATTGGCGTAGCGCGGCGAAGTTCACATAACGCATCAACTCAGGTAAAAAGTTCGTCAACGTTGACATAAATTGCTGATAACTCATTTCTTTCTGACTAATACTGGTCAATTGTGATTCCCAATGCGCAGTCATATCAGGCTGTGTTGCCACATCGGGTAAGGCTTGAATTAAAATACGCCCAGTTTCAGTACTGTGAATATTGCGTCCTTTTTTATATAAAAAACCCCGCTTAAATAAGAGTTCAATAATGCCAGCCCTGGTTGCTTCTGTCCCTAACCCATCTGTTTCCCTCAGAATTTTTTTCAATTCTTTATCTTGCACAAAACGCGCAATCCCGGTCATTGCAGAAAGCAATGTCGCATCAGTAAAGGGTTTCGGGGGTTGTGTTTTTTTACTCACAATTTCCCCTTTCTCACAAAATAAAATCTGCCCTTTTTTCACGACAGGTAATAAAGGTTCTTGCTGTTCATCACTGTCTTCTTTCCCTAAAAGTTGTTTCCAGCCCGCAACTTGTAAATTACGCGCTTGCGCAATAAAGGTGCCCCCCGCAATATTTAAGGTTATTTTACTTTTCCGATATTCTGCATCCGGACAAAATTGGATTAAATACTGCCGTGCGATTAAATGGTAAATTTGCCATTCACGTTGATTCAAGTTAATGGGGATATTTTTCGCTGTTGGAATAATGGCGTGGTGTGCTTCTACTTTTTTATCATTCCAGCAACGATTTTTTTGTTCTGGATTTAACATATCAGGCAAAGGCTGATAGTCTGAAATATGGCGAGAAATCGCCTGAAAGACTTTTGTGCGTTCCGCGAAATGTTCTTCTGGTAAATAGCGGCAATCCGAACGCGGATACGTAATCAAACGGTGCGTTTCATACAAACGTTGACAAATATCCAATACTTCTTGTGCCGATAAGCCATAACGTTTCGCCGCATCAATTTGTAACGCGGACAAAGAATAAGGCAACGGCGCACTTTCATGCTCGCGTTTATCCACATACTCCACCACCTCTGCAGGTTGTTGCGTAATGCGTTTCACCACATTTTCCGCCAGCCCTAACGACAACACACGACCGTCTTCATCTTGGTAATCTTCGCACGCTTTACTTGGTTGCCATAAGGCTTTAAATTGTGGAATGTCTGCTTTCTCTTGCGCAGAAAGTGCGGTGATTTTTTCTGGTGTTTCCGCTTGAATATGGGCAAACACTTCAAAAAAATCCTTTGGTTTGAAGTTTTCGATCTCTAAATCTCGACGCACAATCAAGCCCAACACCGGGGTTTGTACACGTCCCACTGACAACACACCTTGATAACCAGCTTGCCGACCTCGCAAGGTATAAGCGCGTGTCATGTTAATACCATACAGCCAATCTGCCCGGGCTCGTGCTAAAGCGGAGGTAGCAAGGGGGATAAAATTGCGATTTGATTGTAGTTTGTTCACAGCTTTTTCGACCGCACTTGGATTCAGATCACTAATTAAACAACGCTGAATCTGATTCAGTTTATCGACACTTAAATTGGCATAGCTAAACACTTCATCCACCAATAATTGCCCTTCACGATCGGGGTCGCCTGCGTTAATCAAAATATCCGCTTGGTGAATCAGTTTTTCAACGATTTTTAATTGTTTGTGTACGTCTTTGCGGGGAATGAGTTGCCATTTTTCAGGAATGATCGGCAGATGTTCTAAGCGCCATTGCTTAAATTTGGGATCATAGGCATCGGGTTCGGCTTGTTCGAGCAAATGCCCCACACACCAAGTCACATAATCATCGGCACCACATTTAATAAAACCGTCACCTCGCTGGTGAGGTTTAGGTAACACATCCGCAATGGCTCTGGCAAGGCTGGGTTTCTCCGCTATAAATAATCGCATTATCGAATTTTACCCGAGTTGGCGACGTCCTAGAAAGGAATGCGTCAAGGTTGTACCATCCACCATTTCTAATTCTCCCCCCACAGGAATCCCATGTGCAATACGGGTAACTTTGATATTTTGTTGCATACAAATCTCTGCGATGTAATTCGCTGTGGCATCACCTTCGACGGTTGGATTGGTAGCCAAAATCACTTCATGAAAGCTTTCTTCTTGCAAGCGTTTTTGTAATAAATGCAAACCAATTTCTTTCGGACCAATTCCATCTAATGGCGATAAATGCCCCATTAACACAAAATAACGCCCTGAAAACTGTCCAGTTTGTTCAATAGCTTGAATATCAGATGGCTGTTCAACCACACAAAGTAGACCTGAATGCTGACGGCGAGGGTTGTTACAAATCGTGCACACCTCTTCTTCCGTAAAAGTACGACAATGGCTGCAATATCCGATTTTTGACATAGCTTCCGTTAAAGCGCGGGCGAGTTCCATGCCTCCATTACGATTACGTTGTAATAAGTGATATGCCATACGTTGAGCAGATTTTGGTCCAACACCGGGTAAACAACGTAAACTTTCGATCAAATGTTCGAGTAATGGGCTGGTTTGCATGATGTATTTCTCTTTTGTCCTAAATGTGTATGAGTGAAAAAATGACCGTTTTTTCTTTTTCTATGCAAAATAAATTTCATAAAAAACAGACCGCACTTTGAGCTATTTTTCAAAAGTGCGGTCATTTTAAAAAAGTTTTATCGTCTCACTTAATCAAGATGCTTTTGTTTACGTTCTTTGACAACGCAAAGAAAACAAAGATTAAAACGGCATTTTAAAGCCTGGTGGTAACGCCATACCGGCAGTGACTGACGCCATTTTCTCTTTTTGTAATTCTTCCGCACGACGTACTGCATCATTAAATGCTGCGGCAATTAAGTCCTCAAGCATATCTTTATCGTCTTCCATTAAACTAGGATCGATTTCTACGCGACGACAATTATGCGCACCATTGATAGTAATTTTAACCAAGCCCGCACCAGACTCCCCTGTCACTTCTAACTGCGCAATCTCTTCTTGCATTTTTTGCATACGATCTTGCATCTGTTGCGCTTGTTTCATTAAATTGCCTAAACCGCCTTTTCCAAACATAATTTTTTCCATCTGTTAATTTAAAAATTGGTTGGCATTTTAGCGAAAAATTTCAAAGTTGGAAATAAAGAAATAAAGAAACGTGATCTAGTCTAAAAATTCGGCTTTTTCCTGTTGAGAGGATAAATTTTCCGTATTATAGTATGTTTTAACAATTTCGTAACGAAACCTTACCGCACTTGATACGAATGCGGTTTTCCCTAACAGAAATAAAAGCAAACCCCATGAGGTAACCTATGTCTGACTTTCTACAATCTTATCAACAACATGTTGATGAACGTGCGGCATTAGGCATTGTGCCGAAACCTTTAGACGCAGAACAAACCGCCCAATTAATCGAACTCCTCAAAAACCCACCTGCTGATAAAGCTGACTTTCTTTTAAATTTATTCGAAACGCGTATCCCTGCTGGTGTGGATGAAGCCGCCTATGTGAAAGCCTCGTTTCTCGCCGCCGTCGCAAAACGTGATGTACAATCTCCGCTTATTTCCGCACAAAAAGCCGTACAACTATTAGGCACCATGCAAGGTGGCTATAATATTGAGCCGCTTCTTCATGCCCTTGATGATGAAACGCTCGCCCCAATTGCGGTTGACGCGCTTTCTGCCACGCTTTTAATGTTTGATAATTTCCACGATGTCGCTGAGCGAGCGAAAAAAGGCAATCTATTTGCTAAACAAGTTTTGACCTCTTGGGCAAATGCAGATTGGTTTTTATCTCGTCCGAAATTAGCGGAAAAACTTACCGTCACCGTCTTTAAAGTCACAGGGGAAACCAATACCGACGATCTGTCACCCGCGCAAGATGCCTGGTCACGTCCAGATATCCCATTACATGCATTAGCGATGTTAAAAAATACCCGTGATGGCATTGAGCCTGACAATGCCGGCAATGTCGGACCGATTAAACAATTAGAACAATTAAAACAAAAAGGTTTTCCATTGGCTTATGTCGGCGATGTTGTCGGAACAGGCTCTTCACGTAAATCCGCCACCAACTCTGTGCTTTGGTTTATGGGAGAAGATATTCCTTATATTCCAAATAAACGTGCCGGCGGTGTGGTACTGGGTGGCAAAATTGCGCCGATTTTCTTCAACACAATGGAAGATGCCGGTTCATTACCAATTGAAGTGGATGTCAGTGAACTCAACATGGGGGATGTGATTGATATTTATCCATACCAAGGCAAAATTTGTCGTCATGATACTGACGAGGTTTTAGCCGAGTTTCGTTTAAAAACCAATGTGCTGTTAGATGAAGTGCGTGCAGGCGGTCGTATTCCATTAATCATTGGACGTGGTCTAACTCATAAAGCACGTTGTGAATTAGGTCTGCCTGAAAGTGATATTTTTGCCAAACCACAATGCAGTACAGAAAGCCAAAAAGGTTTTACCCTTGCCCAAAAAATGGTGGGGCGCGCTTGTGGTGTAGACGGTATTCGTCCAGGACAATACTGTGAACCACGCATGACCTCTGTCGGTTCACAAGATACCACCGGACCAATGACTCGTGATGAGTTAAAAGACCTTGCTTGTTTAGGTTTCTCCGCTGACTTAGTAATGCAATCTTTCTGTCATACGGCGGCTTATCCAAAACCGGTTGACGTAGTCACACATCACACACTCCCTGATTTCATTATGAATCGTGGCGGGGTTTCATTACGTCCTGGTGATGGCGTCATTCATTCTTGGCTAAACCGTATGTTATTACCTGATACAGTTGGTACCGGTGGTGACTCACATACGCGTTTCCCAATTGGAATTTCCTTCCCTGCGGGTTCTGGCTTAGTGGCGTTTGCAGCGGCCACAGGTGTCATGCCATTAGATATGCCGGAGTCAGTATTAGTGCGCTTTAAAGGTGAAATGCAACCGGGAATTACCTTGCGCGATTTGGTGCATGCGATCCCATATTATGCGATTAAACAAGGTTTGCTCACGGTAGAGAAAAAAGGCAAGAAAAATATTTTCTCTGGACGTATTTTAGAAATTGAAGGCTTAGAAAACTTAAAAGTGGAACAAGCCTTTGAGCTTTCTGATGCATCAGCAGAACGTTCCGCGGCGGCTTGTACGATTAAACTCGCCAAAGAACCGATTATTGAATATTTAAATTCAAATATCGTGTTATTGAAATATATGATTGCTGAAGGCTATGGTGATGCACGTACACTCGAACGCCGGATTAAAGGCATGGAGCAATGGCTGGCTGATCCACAACTCATGGAAGCCGATCCTGATGCTGAATACGCGGCAGTGATTGAAATTGATCTCGCTGAAATCAAAGAGCCGATTTTATGTGCACCAAATGATCCCGATGACGCGCGTTTATTGTCCGACGTCCAAGGCGATAAAATTGATGAAGTCTTTATCGGATCTTGCATGACAAATATTGGTCACTTCCGTGCAGCAGGAAAATTATTAGCCAAGTTCAAAGGCATGATTCCAACTCGTCTCTGGATTGCCCCACCGACCAAAATGGATGCGGCATTATTAAGTGAAGAAGGTTATTACAGCATTTATGGTAAAAGTGGCGCACGGATTGAGATGCCAGGTTGTTCATTATGCATGGGTAACCAAGCGCGTGTTGCTGATAATGCCACAGTGGTTTCGACTTCAACGCGTAACTTCCCGAACCGTTTAGGACAAGGTGCAAATGTCTATCTTGCTTCTGCCGAGTTAGCCGCGGTTTCGGCGATTTTAGGTAAATTACCTACGCCAGAAGAATACCTCGCCTTTGCAGCAGACTTACAACAAGACAAGGACGACACTTATCGTTATATGAACTTTGACCAAATCAACAGCTATACTAAAAAAGCGGATAACGTGATTTTTCAAAGTGCGGTATAATTTACAAGAATTTTAACACCACAAACGGGGAACATTAGTTCCCCGTTCGCTATGAATGATCACCGTTTTCTCTGACGAGAAAATAAAAGGAATTAAACATCATGAAATTAAAGTCAACTGTCTCTCAACTGTGCTTAGTGTTACCTTTTGTGTTGGCAGGACAAGCCTTGGCTGAAGGAAAACTGACTGTCTATTGCAGTGTGCAAAATACCACCTGCGAAAAAATGGTACAAACCTTCAGTAAAAAATACGACATTGAAACAAAGTTTATTCGTAATAGCACCGGCGCAACACTGGCAAAATTAATTGCAGAGAAAAATAATCCACAAGCTGATGTATGGTATGGCGGGACGATTGAACACCATTTTCAAGCGGGTGATTTAGCCTTACTGGAACCTTATCGCTCACCTTATCAAGCTGACATTATGCCACAATTTAGATCCCTCACTGAAAAGCGCGGTGATTTGACCTCTATCGTTTATATGTTGGTACTGGGATTTGGTATTAATACCGAGAAATTCAAACAACTAGGAATCAATACCTATCCAAAATGTTGGTCAGATTTACTCGATCCGCGTTTACAAGGCTATGTGCAAATGCCTGATCCGCAAATCTCCGGCACCACCTATACGGCTATCGCTACGCTAATTGAATTATGGGGTGAAGAAAAAGCCTTTGATTATCTTAAAAAACTCAATGCCAATGTATCGGAATATGTGAAAAGTGCGTTGGTTACCACCAATTTATCACGTGGAGAATCTGCTGTTGCCGTTGGTTTTGTCCACAGTTATGCCACAGAAAAAGAAAATGGTGCACCGGTTGAAAGTATTCAACCTTGTGAAGGCGATGGATATTCTTTAGGAGGCATGAGTATTGTCAAAAATGCGCGTAATCTTGAAAATGCCAAACGCTTTGTCGACTGGGCATTAACCAAAGAAGCGCAAGAATTGGTTTGGCGAGAAACCAAAGTCTATCAAATTCCAACTAATATCCATGCGGAAGCCTCGCCACAATCTGTCGATCCGAAACAATTAAAACTGATCAATTATGATTTTGACCGTTTTGGTTCAAGTGCAGAAGGAAAACGTCTCACGGACAAATGGGTCAAAGAAGTGAAAATGGCAAAATAAGCTAAAAAAATAGGCAGAACAGTATCTGCCTATTTTTATTTTCTTAGTACTTAAGCGTTTTCGATACCAAATGCCATGACTTTATGAATTGCATTTGCGCCTAAGGCAATCATCAATAAGCGATCCACACCTAATGCAATACCAGAACAATTTGGCACTCCTGCTTGTAATGCCCCTAATAAGCGTTTATCAATTTGACGTTGCGGCAAACCCATTTTTTGTCGTTGTACATTATCTTGCTCAAAGCGATGCAATTGTTCATTCACATCTGTTAACTCATGGAAACCATTCGCCAATTCAAGCCCTTTGTAATAAAACTCAAAACGTTCTGCAACACGATGATCTTCAGAGCTGATTTGTGCAAGCGCGGCTTGTGTCGCGGGGAAATGATAAACTGCGACCGGATTTTCTTTACCAATATTCGGCTCAACAACAGTGCTAAATAAAAATTGCAATAAGGTATCACGATCTTCTTGTTCAGCCTGCTGTAAATGATATTGCTTTGCCTTTGCCACTAATTCCGCTTTTTCCGCAGAAAGCGGATCTAAACCCACATATTCTTGGAAAACAAATTGATAACTTAAACTTTCTGTTGGTTTACAATCTAAAATTTGCTGCAATAGATCATCCACTTCATTAATTAAACGATACATATCAAAATGAGGGCGATACCATTCCAACATCGTAAATTCAGGGTTGTGATGTTGCCCAGCTTCTTCATTACGAAACACATGACATAACTGAAAAATAGGACCACTTCCCGCCGCAAGTAAACGCTTCATGTGATATTCGGGACTGGTTGACAGCCACAAAGTTTTCGATTTTTCTGCCATTGGCGAAATAAAATCAGTGTTAAACGTCGATAAATGTACATCCGTGACCCCAAATTCACTGAGTACAGGGGTTTCTACTTCTAATAAACCACGATCAGTAAAAAAGCGACGAATTTCAGCAATAATCTTGGCTCGTGCTAACAAATTCTCAATAGAGGCTGAAGGCTGCCAATTTTCTTGTTCAAACATAAACTTGTCCGTTTTATAAATAAGATGGCGCTATTCTAACGATCCCCTTAGGTTATTTCAAATTCTGCCTCACACTTGTACAGAAAATAATCTACGCATTCTATTTAAGTCGGTGAAATCCCCGTTTAAAAATCTGATTTATCCCTAGAGAAAAAAAGGGTTTCCGCAAAAAAGGCGATCTAGGATAAACGTTCTAAAAAAACCCGTTTTAACTTTTTTGAGGTAGATCACGAAACTGGTTTTTTCTTGTAAAAAAAGGTTATTAATATCCCAAAATAGTGGCAAAATGAAACTACCCTAATGAACCAATTTCGGTTCCTTTTTACTTTATATTCTGATTGGAGGAATATCGTGCAAACTGTTAATGTCGATATTGCAATTGTAGGTGCTGGTGGCGGTGGTTTACGCGCAGCGATTGCAGCAGCGGAAGCAAACCCTAACTTAAAAATTGCATTAGTATCAAAAGTTTACCCTATGCGCAGTCATACTGTGGCCGCAGAAGGCGGTGCAGCTGCCGTTATCAAAGAGGAAGACTCTTATGATAAACACTTCCATGATACTGTGGCGGGTGGCGACTGGTTATGTGAACAAGATGTGGTTGAATATTTTGTGCAACATTCACCGGTGGAAATGACTCAACTTGAACGCTGGGGCTGCCCTTGGAGCCGTAAACAAGACGGTGATGTCAACGTTCGCCGTTTCGGTGGAATGAAAATTGAGCGCACTTGGTTCGCGGCAGATAAAACCGGTTTCCACTTATTACACACCTTATTCCAAACGTCCATTCAATATCCGCAAATCGTTCGTTTTGATGAGCACTTCGTCTTAGATATTCTCGTTGATGATGGTCATGCGCGTGGTATGGTTGCCATGAACATGATGGAAGGGACCTTAGTACAAATTAATGCCAATGCGGTGGTGATTGCAACAGGTGGTGGTTGCCGTGCATTCCGTTTCAATACCAATGGCGGTATCGTAACAGGGGATGGTCTTTCAATGGCTTATCGTCACGGTGTACCGTTACGTGATATGGAATTCGTTCAATATCACCCAACAGGTTTACCAAATACCGGTATTTTAATGACGGAAGGTTGCCGCGGTGAAGGTGGTATTTTGGTCAACAAAGACGGTTACCGTTATCTCCAAGACTATGGTCTAGGACCTGAAACACCAATCGGCAAACCTGAAAATAAATATATGGAATTGGGTCCTCGTGATAAAGTTTCACAAGCCTTCTGGCAAGAATTACAAAAAGGTAACACCTTAAAAACTGCGAAAGGCGTGGATGTTGTACACCTTGATTTACGTCACTTAGGTGAAAAATACTTACATGAACGGTTACCATTTATTTGTGAATTAGCACAAGCATACGAGGGCGTTGATCCTGCCAAAGCACCAATCCCAGTACGTCCAGTTGTACACTACACGATGGGCGGGATTGAAGTGGACTTCAACAGTGAAACCCGTATCAAAGGCTTATTCGCTGTTGGTGAGTGTGCCTCTTCAGGTTTACATGGAGCAAACCGTTTAGGCTCTAACTCTTTGGCTGAATTAGTGGTTCTTGGTCGCGTAGCTGGTGAATACGCTGCACAGCGTGCTGTTGAAGCGCCCGCTGTCAACCAAACGGCAGTAGATGCACAAGCGCGTGATATTGTTCAACGTTTAGAAGACTTATATCACCAAGAAGGTAATGAGTCTTGGTCTGAAATCCGCGATGAAATGGGTGATGCCATGGAAGAAGGTTGTGGTATTTACCGTACTCAAGAAAGTATGCAAAAAGCCGTGGATAAAATTGCAGAACTGAAAGAACGTTACAAACGTATTCGCATCACCGACCGTTCTAGCGTGTTTAACACCAATGTCTTATATACGGTTGAATTAGGTTACATCTTAGATGTTGCACAATCTATTGCTAACTCAGCGATTGAGCGTAAGGAATCTCGTGGTGCACACCAACGTTTAGACTACACTGAACGTGACGATGTGAATTACTTGAAACATACCCTTGCTTTCTACAATGGAGATGACGCACCGCGTATTGAATATAGCGATGTAAAAATCACGAAATCTCAACCTGCCAAACGTGTTTATGGTGCAGAGGCCGAAGCACAAGAAGCGGCAAAAGCCAATAAGGAGAACGCAAATGGTTAATCAAGCAATCATGAATATCGAAGTATTGCGTTACAATCCTGAACAGGACAAAGAACCATACTTACGGACTTATCAAGTGCCTTACGATAATCAAACATCATTGCTTGATGCGTTAGGCTATATTAAAGACAAATTAGAGCCTGAACTTTCTTATCGTTGGTCTTGTCGTATGGCGATCTGTGGTTCATGCGGGATGATGGTTAACAACAAGCCAAAATTAGCCTGTAAAACGTTCTTACGCGACTATAGCGGTCATATGCGTATTGAGCCATTGGCGAATTTCCCAATTGAGCGTGATTTGGTCGTTGATTTAAGCCACTTTATTGAAAGCTTAGAAGCCATTAAGCCTTATATTATCGGCAACCAAGCACCTGCATTAGACGGTAAACCGCATCCCTCTTCAGAGTTAGCCAAAAGCCGTACGAAACAAACACCAGCACAACTTGAGAAGTATCGTACTTTCTCAATGTGTATCAACTGTGGTTTATGCTATGCTGCTTGCCCACAATTTGGTTTAAATCCTGAGTTTGTTGGACCGGCTGCATTAACGCTTGCACATCGTTATAACCTTGATAATCGTGACCACGGTAAAGAAGAACGGATGAAGATTATTAATGGTAAAAATGGGGTGTGGAGCTGTACATTTGTTGGCTATTGTTCGGAAGTCTGTCCAAAACACGTTGATCCAGCTTCCGCGGTAAACCAAGGTAAAGTCGAAAGTGCAAAAGACTTTGTAATTGCAATGCTTAAACCGCAAAAGTAAGGAGTGTAAAATGACAGCAACAACCAGTAAACGCAAAAAATACGTGCGTGAAATGAAACCAACTTGGTGGAAAAAGTTAGATTTTTACAAACTTTATATTGCGCGTGAAGCTACTGCGATTCCAACACTTTGGTTCTGTTTAGTCTTACTGTATGGAGTGATTAGCCTAGGTAATTTAGACAGTTTCGGCAATTTCATTTCATTCTTGAAAAACCCGATTGTGATTATTTTAAATATCATCACACTTGGTGCAATGCTATTAAATACAGTGACTTACTATGTGATGACACCGAAAGTATTAAATATCATTGTTAAGAATGAACGAATTAATCCTAACATCATTACGATGGCATTGTGGGCGGTAACTGCCTTTATCAGCCTCGTCATTTTAGTCTTTATGTATGTATAAGCGAGGAGAGAAAGATGAAAGATACACCAAAACGTTCTAATGAACCTGTTGTATGGTTATTGTTTGGCGCAGGAACAACGGTCAGTGCCATGTTCTATCCTGTGTTAGTATTAATTCTTGGTTTCTTGCTACCATTTGGTTTAATTGATCCTAAAAATATCCTTGAGCTTGTCGCTTTCTTACATAGCCCATTAGGTAAATTACTATTACTTGTGTTATTAATTTTCCCAATGTGGGGAGCAATGCACCGTATCCATCATGGTATGCATGACTTCAAAATCCACATTCCAGCAAGTGGTGTCATTTTCTATGGGTTATCTGTGCTTTATACGGTATTAGTTTGTTTCGCTGTATTTAGCTTATAATTCATCCCTAAATCACAAAAGGCGGATATATTATCCGCCTTTCTTATATTACATTCCCTCTCCCCTTTCCTCATTCTTAGCAAGCCAGTTTTCTTCCTTCTATTTTCAAAGGGCGGGCCTTATGATCATATTGAATCAATACAGGACTATTTCCTTAATGGATTTTGCTGAAACCCGTCGTGTATCGTGAACGAAATAGGCGATGTGTATGACAGGCATTGAATAAGAGTGTAAACAGAGCAAAAATCTGACCGCAAAGTGCGGTCAGATTTCAGCATTTTTTGATTAGGTACGTTTACGGCTTAACAACCACCAAGTAATTAATAAAAATAAGACACTTGGCATTAAGGCGCCAGCTAATGGTGTGACATTGTACACTAAACTAAGAGGTCCAAAAATTTCATTGACAACATAAAATAAAAAGCCAAAACAAATACCAGTGACAATCCGTGCGCCAGCAGTCACACTACGCAAAGGTCCAAAAATAAAGGATAACGCTAACATCATCATCACACCAACAGAGAGAGGCTGAAATAATTTACGCCAATAAGTTAATTCAAATTTCTTTGATTCCTGTCCTGTTTCACGTAAAAACGTAATATAGTTAGATAAACCAGAAATGGATAAGGAGGTTGGTCTGAGTGAAGCAATACCGAGTTTATCTGGCGTTAAATTGGTTTGCCATTCAGCCTTCACACGATTTACTGTCGTAATTTCATTTTCCGAAATGGCGGATTCTGTGAGGCGATGTAAAATCCATTTCCCTTCTTGATAAGTTGCTGTGTTAGCATGCTTAACTTGTTGTAATTGGCGATTTTCAGCAAAACGATAAATATACACATCACTTAACGCAATATCATCGGTAATCCGCTTAATATAAATAAATTCATTGCCATCTTTTGCCCAAATCCCATTTTTTACTGAGAGTAACGAGCCACCAGAAATAGCTTTGGAACGCATATCACGAGCAAATTGTTCGGTTTGAGGAATTCCCCATTCACCGATTAACATCGTAAGAATGACGAGGGGTAACGCGGTTTTCATCACAGCAAAACCGATCTTTAAACGCGAAAAACCAGAGGCTTGCATCACAACCAATTCACTACGGCTGGCTAAGTTGCCTAACGCGATTAACGCGCCCAATAAAGCAGCCATCGGGAAAAAGGTTTCAATGTCTTTTGGGATCGTCAACACCGTATAGAGAATAGCTTGCCAAATATCGTAGGTCCCTTTACCGACACTACGAAACTGTTCAACAAACTTAATAATGCCGGAAAGCCCTACTAGCATAATTAAGGTAGCAAAAATTGCGCCTAAAATACTTTTACCTAAATAACGGTCTAAGGTGCTCATCATTTTCGCTTATCCTTTTATCGCCAGATTTTTATTCAACCAATACCGCACTTTATACATCGAAGCGCTTCCCCAGCTATTCAACAAAAGCCCCAATAGGAAAAAGAGCATATTCACTAACGGCATTAATACGCTTCCATCCAATTTACCCGCAGCCCAAGCAGACTTCAGTGAACTTTGTAGCAGAAAATAAATTAAATACAGTAACAACGCAGGTAACACTTTTGCGAAACGACCTTGGCGAGGGTTCACTCGGCTTAATGGCACCGCTATCAGCGCCATTAAAGGCACTGCTAAAATCAGACTTAAACGCCAATTTAACTCGGCTTTCGCGGCTGGCGTATTGGTGTTGATTAACTCCACAAAACCCAGTTCTTCCGTTTCTTGCTCATTATTATTTTTATCTTGATAGCCTAAATAAGCTTGGTACGTTTCAAAATGCGTAATACGAAAATCAGGAAAAGCACTGCTACCTTCTACACGTTGGCTATTTTCGAGTTTGAGAACTTGATCCCCATTTGGCAAGGCGGTTAACTCGCCTTTTTCCGCAACCAGTACTGACGGCTTTAAATTACCTCTCTCACGCGTTTGAAAAACATAAACATCATGAATGGTATTATCTTTGATGTTGTCAATAAATAAGACAAATTCATTATTATTAGTGTTAATAAATTGCCCCGAAGCAAGCGCGCCCATGGTCGGATTGGCTTTTGCACCTTCCAAAATTTCACTTTGTTTTTGAATCGCCCAAGGTGTCAACCAAAACACATTATACGCGGCAATTGATGCGGTAAATAAAGAAAGAATAAGTACGACACGTACTAAGATTTTCTGTCCCACACCACAAGCACGCATCACCGTGATTTCACTCTCAGCATATAAACGACCAAAAGTTAATAAAATCGCAATAAATAAACAGAGTGGCAACATTAATTGTGCCATGGTAGGCATACCAAGCCCTAATAAGGACATCACCAAATCTGCGGGGACTTTACCACTGGCTGCCGAGCCTAACACACGCACTAATTGCTGGCAAAAGAAAATAAGAAGTAAAATGAATAAGATAGCCAACTGGCTCTTCAACACTTCCTTTGTTAAATATCGAGTTAAAATCACATTATTGCCTATATTTTTCTTGCAATTTATATAGAATAGTTTAGTTTCAAGACTGCTTAATTTTCGTATGATAACGTATTTTTAAGGTGAAAACAGTAAAAATCTTTGTGAGGACAACATGGAATATTGTGTAAAATCAACCGCACTTTTAGACATAAAAAGTAATATTATTATTGGCTTATATGAGAATGGTGAGCTACCACCATCCGCGCAAAAAATCGATGAAATTTCTCAAGGTTATTTAAGCAAATTGATTCAATCTGGCGAAATCAAAGGTAAACTTGGACAAGTTTTGGTGTTACGTCATGTTCCTCACTACAGCGCAGAACGTGTTTTCGTGGTAGGTGCGGGTAAAAAAGGTGAAATCAACGAGAAACAATTTAGACAACTCATTCAAGACACTATCAACGCCGTTAAAGCCACCAGTGCAAAAGAGGTTATCAGCTATTTGTCTGATATCAAGATTAAAGATCGTGATCTCTACTGGAATATCCGTTTTAGCGTCGAAGCTATTGAAAGCAGTTTCTATCAGTTCGAGCAATTTAAAAGTAAGAAAAACGAACAGGATATTGCCTTAACGGAGGTGATTTTTAGTGCGGATGAAGATAGCGCACAACAAGCTGTTAATCATGCCAAAGCAATTGCTTTAGGTGTACGCGCCGCCAAAGATGTGGCGAACTGCCCACCTAATGTTTGCAATCCTGTTTATTTAGCGGAACAAGCAAAAGCGTTAGCCACACAATCTGACCTGATTAAGACCTCGGTACTCGGTGAAAAAGACATGGCTGACTTAGGCATGAACGCTTACTTAGCGGTTTCACAAGGTTCTGTCAATGAAGCACAACTTTCCCTTATCGAATATCGCAATCATCCTAATCCAGATGCCAAGCCGATTGTGTTAGTCGGCAAAGGACTGACTTTTGATGCAGGTGGCATCTCGTTAAAGCCAGCTGAAAGCATGGATGAAATGAAATATGATATGGGCGGTGCCGCTTCTGTCTATGGGGTCATGAATGCCATTGCTGAATTAAAATTGCCATTAAACGTGATTGGCGTGTTAGCGGGTTGTGAAAACTTACCAGACGGTAATGCCTATCGACCGGGTGATATTTTGACCACAATGAAAGGCTTAACGGTTGAAGTGCTCAATACCGACGCGGAAGGGCGCTTAGTGTTATGTGATACGCTCACTTACGTAGAACGCTTTGAGCCTGAACTGGTGATTGATGTGGCGACCTTAACTGGCGCTTGCGTAGTGGCATTGGGTGCACATAACAGTGGTTTAATCTCTACTGATGATAAATTAGCCAAAGATCTCGAACTCGCAGCGGCTCAAAGTACCGATAAAGCTTGGCGTTTGCCACTTGGTGAAGAATATCAAGAACAGCTGAAATCTAACTTTGCCGATTTAGCGAATATTGGTGGTCGTTGGGGTGGTGCCATTACCGCTGGCGCATTTTTATCCAACTTCACCGATAAATATCGCTGGGCACATTTAGATATCGCAGGTACGGCTTGGTTACAAGGCGCAAACAAAGGCGCTACGGGTCGCCCTGTTCCTTTACTGGTACAATTCTTAATTAACCAAGCGACAGGTGAATAACTCCCTAGTCACGACTAAAAATCAAAAAAGTGCGGTCAAAAATATCCCTATTTTTACCGCACTTTTACGATGATGCTTGATTCATCACTACATTACAAATGATCAATCATCCCCAAAACCATTGCAGAAGATTGTTTCGCCGCCAGTGGCAAAAATTCCTCAAAAGACATACTCGCCTCACCGTCACCACTGTCTGAAATTGCCCTGACAACCACAAAAGGCACGTTAAATGCATGGCATACTTGCGCAATCGCGGTGGCTTCCATTTCGACAGCCATAACAGCGGGAAAATCCGCTCTAATTTGCGCTAATTGAGTACCACCTTGAATAAAGCTATCGCCTGAACAAATCAAACCACGTTTAACTTGCTGACCTTGCTGGCTTGCAATACGCTCAGCTAAGTCGGCTAACGCCTTATCGGATTCAAATGCAACGGGACAAGCCGGTAGCTGACCTTTCGCATAACCGAATGCCGTCACATCCGCATCATGATAACGTGTTTCAGTGGAAATAATGATATCCCCTACTTTCAATCCAGCAGCCACCCCGCCAGCAGAGCCCGTATTAATGATTAAGTCGGGCTTTGTCATTTGCAATAAAAGGCTTGTTCCCATTGCAGCCGCGACTTTACCGATACCAGATTGTAATAATGCGACGGATTTACCATGAATTTTTCCTTCGTAAATCACACAACTTGCCACTTGTGTTGTTGTTTTATCCGACATTAAACTGACTAAAATCTCAACTTCTTGTGCCATCGCACCCACAATACCAATTTTCATTATTTTTGTTTTTCCTTCATTAATTTACTGACTAAAAAATCTAACACCGCAAAGCTGTAATCATCACTATATAAGGTACTGGCAGTTAAGACATAACGTCCATCAATCACCACATAGGGAAAAGTAAATACCCCATATTCTTCGGTCAGTTTTTCTGCTTGTTCAACGGCTTTTGCCACTTTAAACGAATACAGCGCTTTGGTAAAATCATCCGTATTGACCCCTTGTCCATCTAGCCATAAGCGCAAATCATGAAAACGCGAAAGCTGCCCATATCGGTGTTTATCTGCGGTTTCAAATAACAACAGCGCTGAAATATCCTCCGCTTGAATTTCTTTTAAGGCATAAAAAATCAGCGCAGAATAATGCGCTTTTTCGGCGGCAATCGGTAATTCTTTTAACACTACTTTATCAAAATTAATTTGCGAATACAGTTCTAAGATATCAAGTGCCGAAGAACATACACGACAGTCATAATCAAAAAAAAACTGAATTAAAATGGGGTCGGAGGGGTTCGCCTGATAAACCGGTTCTTGATAAGAAAAATAATCACGCCCTTCAAGAAAAAGTGGGGATTTATCGGAATGTGACGAAACCGATATCGGCGTTGCCAGCACACACTGTGCAACACTCCATACGAAAAGAAAGAGAGAACCGATCCGCCACATAGTCAAGTTAAGTCCCTATCGGTACAATATAATCCACTAATAATTGAAGATGACGATTGCCCCGAAACTCATTAATGTCTAATTTATATGCCAATTTTGCTAATTTTATCGACAAGTCAGGATAATAACGAGTATCGACGTTAAAGGCAATGGCATCGAGCAATGGTCCACCCTGTTTGGGTTCGACCATCATTTTAAGATGTTTTTCGCCGACTAAACGTTGCTGTAAAATTTTAAATTCGCCGTCAAATACGGGTTCTGGAAACGCTTGCCCCCAAGGTCCTGCCTCTTTCAAGCATTCCGCGGTTGTTAAACTTAATTGGACACTATCAAGCTCACCATCCGTCCACACAATACCTTGTCGCTGACCTTCATCAAGCCAATCACCAACAATTTGATTAAATGCCTGCTGAAAATCCGCAAAACGGCTTTCTTGAATGGTTAAGCCTGCCGCCATCGCATGCCCACCAAACTTTAAAATCATGTCAGGATACAAACAATGAATGCGCTCTAACGCATCACGTAAATGTAATCCCTCAACGGAACGGGCTGATCCTTTTAGAATACCAGCTTGCTCTTGTGCAAATGCGACCACTGGACGATGAAAATGATCTTTAATACGTGAAGCCACAATCCCTAACACCCCTTGGTGCCAGTCCGCTTGATACAGCGCAATGCCGAAAGGAAGGGTTTGTTGAAGTGCGGTCAATTGACGGCAAATTTCTAATGCCTCAAGCTTCATACCTTGCTCAATTTCTTTACGCGTTTGATTTAAACCATCTAATTCAAGTGCCAACGCCCGCGCGCTTGCCATATCTTCAGCCAATAAAAGCTCAACACCAACTGACATATTATCTAAACGCCCTGCTGCATTTAAACGTGGTGCGAGAGAAAAACCTAAATCCGAAGTAGATAACTGGCGTATATCTCGATTAGCCACTTCTGCTAACGCACGAATACCGCAACGACAACGTTCTGCACGAATACGTGCTAAACCTTGGTAGGCTAAAATACGATTATTTTGATCTAAGGGCACCACATCGGCAATGGTACCTAAGGCGACGAGATCCAATAAGTCGCTGAAATTCGGTTGCGTTTGCTGATTAAATATCCCCAACTCACGAAATTTCGCGCGCAATGCTAACATTAAATAGAAAGTGACCCCAACACCAGCTAAGGCTTTTGATGGGAAATCACAGCTTGATAAATTAGGATTAACAATGGCATCCGCGTCGGGCAATTGTGTAGGTGGCAAATGATGATCAGTAATTAAGACCTTGACCCCTTGCGCTTTTAAAAAAGCCACCCCCTCGACTGAGGATACCCCGTTATCGACGGTCATTAATAGCTGTACATCTTTTTCTAACGCTTGCTCTGCGACCGCGATGCTCAAACCATAACCTTGTTCAAAACGATTAGGAATTAAAAACGCCACTTGTGTAAAGCCTAATTGACGTAATGCGAGTACAGCTAAGGCGGTGCTAGTGGCACCATCTGCATCAAAATCGCCCACAATGACAATCTTTTCTTGTTGCTTATAGGCTTGTACGAAGAGAGTAACTGCCGCTTCAATTCCATCAAGTTGTTGCGGATGTAAAAGGGCAGCTAAAGTGCGGTCTAATTGTTGAGGATGTTGAATCTGCCGTGCACGATAGAGGCGATCAAGTAAGGGATCAGAAGACACCGCCTCACCTAGGGGAACAGCACGACGTTGGATTAATTTATTCACTAAAGACATTCCTAAGACAAGAATAAATGAGGACGCAGAAAGCGTCCTTATTTAATAGCCGATTACTGGGCTAACTCCGACAATAAATCAGCGGGTTTTAAATACCCTCCAATCAATTCGCCTTTCTCGGTCACAATACTTGGGGTACCATTCACACCAAATTGTAAGCCTAACTGGTAATGTTTTTTGGTGATATTAGCGTCTTTCAAGGTTTTTGGTGGATGACCATTAATCGCTTCAGTTAATGCAAACTGAGGATCCTGTGCGGTAAAGATCGCTTCCATTTCACGTGCTGTTTTCGATTGTACGCCACCACGCGGGAAAGCAAGGTAACGTACTGTAATACCGAGATCATTATAGTCTTTAATTTGTTTATGTAACACTTTGCAGTAATGGCACGAAGTATCCATAAATACGGTGATCACATGTTTTTCATCTTTTGCGGGATAAACGACCATTTCATTTTTATAAGCCGTTAATTTATCTAGTAATAAGCTTGATGACACATCGCGTAATCCTTTCTCTGACAGCGCATATAACTTACCATCAAGAATATATTTCGCGTCCTCTGTGATGTAAAAAATACCATTGTCCGTCACTGCGGTTTTGATGCCTTTCACAGGCGAATCGCTCACTTCTACACCAGATAAGCCCATTTTTTGCAACTGTTCTACCACTTGCTGTGAATTGGCAAACGTCAAACTCGACATCCCCAACATCAAAAGTGTGCTCAAGATCTTTTTCATTTTGGTCCCATTGTTAACAATAAAAATACAAATAGCGAATTGAGCAATTATAAAGAGATCCAATATTTGTGCAAGTAGCGCCTAAAAAATTGCCTACCATAAGCCACTAAAATAGCTTATAATTGCTATTCGTTTTCTCTTTAAAATCTGAACGTATTTGAATTATGTTTGAAATCAATCCTATCAGAAATAAAATCTCAGACCTCACCGAACGCACGCAAGTGTTGAGGGGGTATCTTTGACTTCGATGCGAAAGTTGAACGTTTAGAAGAAGTCAATGCCGAACTCGAACAACCTGATGTGTGGAACGAACCAGAAAAAGCACAAGCATTAGGTAAAGAACGGGTTGCCTTAGAAGGGGTCGTCAATACAATCCATACACTTGATCAAGGCTTAGAAGATGTCGAAGGGCTACTCGAACTGGCAATTGAAGCCGAAGATGAAGCGACTTTCCATGAAGCCGTCGCAGAGCTCGAAGAATTAGAACAACAGTTGGCAAAATTAGAATTTCGCCGTATGTTTAGTGGTCAACATGATGCAGCAGACTGCTATGTTGACTTACAAGCGGGCTCTGGTGGTACCGAAGCACAAGATTGGACTGAAATGTTACTGCGTATGTATTTACGCTGGGCTGAAAGTAAAGGCTTTAAAACCGAATTAATGGAAGTGTCCGATGGAGATGTTGCCGGAATTAAATCCGCCACGATTAAAGTTTCTGGTGAATATGCTTTTGGTTGGCTACGCACAGAAACCGGCATTCACCGTTTAGTACGTAAAAGTCCATTTGACTCCAACAACCGTCGTCATACCTCATTTAGTGCGGCATTCGTTTATCCTGAAATTGATGACGATATTGATATCGACATTAATCCTGCAGATCTGCGTATTGATGTTTATCGTGCTTCAGGTGCCGGTGGTCAGCACGTCAATAAAACCGAAAGTGCGGTGCGTATTACCCATATTCCAAGTGGCATTGTGGTGCAATGCCAAAATGATCGCTCTCAACATAAAAACAAAGATCAATGTATGAAACAGTTGAAAGCGAAACTGTATGAAATGGAATTGCAAAAGAAGAATGCCGATAAACAAGCCATGGAAGATAACAAATCCGATATTGGTTGGGGCAGTCAAATCCGTTCCTATGTGTTAGACGATTCACGCATTAAAGATTTACGCACGGGTGTGGAAAATCGCAATACCCAAGCCGTGCTCGATGGCGACTTAGATCGCTTTATTGAGGCCAGTTTAAAAGCCGGATTATAAATCCTCTGGGGGCTTCCCCCGACTAAAAAATACTAAAAATTAGGTAACCAAAATGTCAGAACAAACTCAAGAACTTGATCTTAATGGCGAGATGTTAGTCCGCCGTGAAAAATTAGCCGCGTTGCGCGCTAAAGGTAACCCATTTCCAAATACATTTCGTCGTGATGCGCTTGCACAAGATTTACACGCAAACTACGATGCACTTGAAGGCGAAGCATTAAAAGCACAAGAAGTCGAAGTAAAAGTCGCTGGACGTATTATGACGCGTCGCGCAATGGGTAAGGCGACTTTCATCACCTTACAAGATATGTCTGGTCGTATTCAACTCTATGTCGCACGTGATAATTTGCCAGAAGGTGTTTATGCTGACGATGTGGGACAGTGGGATTTAGGCGATATCATTGGCGTAAAAGGCACCTTATTTAAAACCAAAACCAATGAATTAACCGTACGTTGTACTGAAGTGCAGTTATTAACCAAAGCATTACGCCCATTACCAGATAAATTCCATGGTCTAAGCGATCAAGAAACACGCTATCGTCAACGTTATTTAGATTTAATTGCAAACGAAGACTCACGTCGTACTTTCATTATTCGTTCTAAAGTGATTGCGGGTATTCGTGAATATTTTCTGTCAAAAGGCTTTATGGAAGTCGAAACCCCGATGTTACAAATCATCCCGGGTGGGGCTTCTGCACGTCCATTTGTAACACATCATAATGCATTAGATGTGGATATGTATTTACGTATTGCGCCTGAGCTTTATTTAAAACGCTTAGTGGTGGGTGGCTTTGAACGTGTCTTTGAATTAAACCGCAACTTCCGTAACGAAGGAGTGTCTGTTCGCCATAACCCAGAATTTACCATGCTCGAATACTACCAAGCCTATGCGGATTACCATGATTTAATGGATAATACCGAAGAATTGTTACGTAAACTGGCAATGGATATTTTAGGCACAACGATTGTCCCTTATGGTGAGCTTGAATTTGATTTTGGCAAACCATTTGAACGTATCACGATGCATGATGCCATTTTGAAATACGGCGCAGAAAAAGGTATCGTCAAAGAGGATTTATATGACTTTGATCGTGCTGTTGCCGTTGCGAAAAAATTAGGCATTGAAGTACAAAAATCGTGGGGGTTAGGCAGTCTAGTCAATGTAATTTTTGAAGAAGTAGCGGAGCATCACTTAATTCAGCCAACGTTCTTAATGGCACACCCTGCCGAAATTTCGCCATTAGCGCGTCGTAATGATGAAAATCCAGAGGTCACTGACCGTTTTGAGTTATTCATCGGTGGACGTGAAATTGGTAACGGTTTCTCTGAGTTAAACGATGCCGAAGATCAAAACGAACGCTTTGACGCACAAGTTGCGGCGAAAGAAGCGGGGGATGATGAAGCGATGTTTAAAGACGAAGATTTCGTGACCGCTCTTGAACATGGCTTACCACCAACAGCAGGCGAAGGGTTAGGTATCGATCGCTTAGCGATGCTATTCGCGAATGCGGCCTCCATTCGAGATGTGATTCTCTTCCCAGCAATGAAGCAGAAATAATTCTCTCTATCCCCAGCATCCTGCTGGGGATAACCTCTCTCACAGGATTGTTAATATGAAAAATCGTCGACTCAATTTCAAACTGTTTTTCCTCATCATTTTTTCATTATTCAGCACACTGAGTTGGTCAAAAACAATCACGCTGTATTTAGATCCTGCCTCCTTACCGGCATTAAATCAGCTGATGGACTTTACGCAACATAATGAAGATAAAACACATCCACGTATTTTTGGTCTTTCTCGCTTTAAAATCCCTGACAACATTATTACACAGTATCAAAATATCCATTTCGTTGAACTCAAAGATAATCGTCCCACTGAAGCACTTTTTACGATTTTAGATCAATACCCTGGCAACATTGAGTTAGATATACACTTAAATATTGCCCATTCCGTTCAATTAATTCGTCCGATTTTAGCCTATCGTTTTAAACATTTAGATCGTGTATCCATTCAACGATTAAATCTTTATGACGACGGCTCAATGGAATATGTTGATTTAGAAAAAGAAGAAAATAAAGATATTTCCGCAGAAATTAAGCAAGCAGAAAAACAACTTTCTCACTATTTGCTTACCGGTAAAATAAAATTTGATAACCCAACTATTGCTCGTTATGCCTGGCAATCCGCGTTCCCAGTAAAATATCATTTTTTAAGTACAGACTATTTTGAAAAAGCCGAATTTTTACAACCACTAAAAGACTATTTGGCGGAAAATTATCAAAAAATGGACTGGACTGCCTACCAACAACTGACACCAGAACAACAAGCATTCTACTTAACATTGGTAGGCTTTAATGACGAAGTCAAGCAGTCGCTAGAAGTGCAACAAGCCAAATTTATCTTTACCGGCACGACAACTTGGGAAGGCAATACCGATGTGCGAGAATACTACGCACAGCAACAACTTAATTTACTTAATCACTTTACCCACGTTGAGGGCGATTTATTTATTGGTGATCATTATAAAATCTACTTTAAAGGGCATCCTAGAGGTGGTGAAATTAATGACTACATTCTGAACAATGCTAAAAATATCACCAATATTCCTGCCAATATTTCCTTTGAAGTATTGATGATGACAGGCTTATTACCAGATAAAGTGGGGGGCGTTGCAAGTTCACTGTATTTCTCCTTACCAAAAGAAAAAATTAGCCATATTATTTTCACATCGAATAAACAAGTGAAAAGCAAAGAAGATGCGCTAAATAATCCGTATGTTAAGGTCATGCGTCGTTTAGGTATCATTGACGAATCACAAGTCATCTTTTGGGACAGTTTAAAACAGTTGTAATCCAAGATAGGAGCTTATTATGACAAATATTGCGATCATTCCAGCCCGTGCTGGCTCAAAAAGCATTCCTGACAAAAACCTGCAGCCTGTGGGTGGGCATTCTCTGATTGGACGTGCTATTTTAGCGGCAAAAAATGCTGACGTTTTCGATATGATTGTCGTAACCTCTGACGGTGATAATATCTTACGCGAAGCAGAAAAATATGGGGCATTAGCGCTGAAAAGACCCGCTGAGTTGGCCCAAGACAATTCAAGAACCATTGATGCTATTTTACATGCATTAGAGAGCCTAAACATTCGCGAAGGCACTTGTACCCTATTACAACCGACTAGCCCATTACGTGATCATTTAGATATCAAAAATGCGATGGATATGTATGTCAATAGCGCAGTACATTCTGTGGTGTCGGCGTGCGAGTGTGAACATCATCCCTATAAAGCGTTTGCTTTAGGTAAAGATCATGAAGTCTTGCCAGTACGTGAAATCGCTGATTTTGAAGCGGCACGCCAAACTTTACCGAAAATGTATCGTGCAAATGGTGCGATTTACATTAATGATGTTGCACAATTACTGAAAGAAAAATATTTCTTCATTCCGCCAATCAAATTCTACTTAATGCCAACTTATCGTTCTGTGGATATTGATGTGAAACAGGATTTAGAACTCGCGGAAATTTTATCCAATAAATGACCGCACTTTTGTCGTCAGTAGGTCTTGGTTAAGNNTCGTCAGTAGGTCTTGGTTAAGCCAGTTAGCAGTAAAACGACGTTTAAACAAGCCTACTGTTTCTTTTCATAGTGGTTCGTAACCCTCCCACTTGAACAACCAACAATTGTTCGAAACAAAACTAGGAAAATAGTATGCAGTTAACCAACCCAAACCGCGATCATAAAGCGATCGTGATCTTTTCGGGTGGACAAGACTCCACCACTTGTCTCTTTCAAGCAATACAAGATTATGGCGTAGAAAATGTGGAAGTCGTGACCTTCCAATACGGTCAACGCCACGCGATTGAATTAGAGAAAGCAAAATGGATTGCTCAAGATCTTGGTGTCAAACAAACCTTAATTGACACCTCTGTCATTAAAGCAATTACGCAAAATGCCTTAATGGACGAACAGGCAAGAATTGAACAGCATGGTAGTACACCGAATACGTTTGTTGACGGTCGCAATGCCCTGTTTTTACTTTATACCGCCATCTATGCCAAAGGTCAGGGTATTCAAGACATTATCACAGGCGTCTGTGAAACAGATTTTAGTGGCTATCCAGATTGTCGTGATGTGTTTATTAAATCCATGAATGTCACGCTTAATCTGGCGATGGATTACCCATTTCATCTTAAAACCCCTTTAATGTATCTCACGAAAGCGCAAACTTGGCAATTAGCGGACGAACTCGGGGTGTTAGATTATATTCGTCAACATACCCACACTTGTTATATGGGAGTAGAACAAGGTTGCGGTGAATGCCCGAGTTGTGTATTACGCGAGAAAGGATTGCGTGAATATTTATCTAGTAAAAGTGAGGGGGAAATTGATGTTTAAAATTGCAAAAGAATTTAGTTTTGATATGGCACATATGCTCGATGGGCATGATGGCAAATGCAAAAATTTACATGGACATACTTACAAATTACAAGTAGAGCTCTGCGGTGAATTACATCAAACCGGTCCGAAAAAAGGCATGGTGATTGATTTTTCCGATTTAAAAGATATCGTTAAACAGCACATTTTAGATCCCATGGATCATGCGTTTATTTATGATTGCAGTAGTGAAAAAGAATCGAAAGTGGCTCATTTATTGCAATCACTGGATTCAAAAACGTTTGCCCTGCCCACGCGTACTACCGCCGAAGAAATGGCACGCTTTATGTTTAATTGTCTGAAATATGAGGCACATTTACCGGTATCAGCGATCCGCTTATGGGAAACCCCCACTTCATTTTGTGAATATAAGGAATAAGTGCGGTGCAAATTCAAGAAATTTTCGAGCCTGAATACGCTATTGTGGAGATCTTTGAAAGCTTACAAGGAGAAGGCTTTAATACAGGGATGCCAAGCATTTTTGTGCGTTTTGGCAAATGTAATTTGGCCTGCCCTTGGTGTGATACGCCTTACAATCAATATATGACTTGGACACTCAGCCAAATTGTACAAAAAGTGCGGTCGTTTTCAGCGAAAAATATTATTATCACTGGCGGTGAACCTACTATCGTGCCCAAAATAGGCGTGTTACTTGATGCGCTAAAAGCCGAAGGCTACTTTTTAGCAATCGAAACCAATGGGTTAAAAAGTATTCCAAACCAAATTGATTACATTGCTACCAGTCCAAAACGTTTGTATCAACATAAATATCAACAGAAATGTATTCCTTTTGCCCATGAAGTACGCATTGTGGCAGATGAAAATGTCATCGCATTTTGTGAGCAAATTGAACAACAGATCCGAGCAGATCATTATTACCTCTCACCTTGTGAAGTAAATGGTGAAATGAATTTGCTTGAAACAATCACACAAATAGGGCAATTAAATCAGCGTGTTAACAAGCCTAAATGGCAACTTAGCATTCAAACCCATAAACTCATTGGGATTGAATAATTGCCAATTTATTTACTTTATTTGCATTTACCTCTTTTTAGTAGTTGATCATTATATAATAAAGTATATAATGAGCTTGTTTTTAATTTGAAGTAGTAAATACGCTTGGCTAATGCGATTCTTCCCCCACAATCTTGAAAAAGATGTTCGCATTAGCCATTTTTTTCTTCTTATTCTCGCCTAAATCCTTTACCATGATCTGCATTCAATTTCCCTTATTCATCATGAGAAAGACCTATGAACGCCCTTGAACTTGAACAGATTTTAAATCACAAACTCAATTCCCAAGCCATCTCTGATTACGCCCCCAATGGTCTACAAGTGGAAGGAAAAAAGGACATCAAAAAAATCATTACGGGGGTTACCGCAAGTCAAGCTTTAATTGAGTATGCCGTTAGTCAAAACGCCGATGCGATTTTGGTTCATCATGGCTATTTTTGGAAAACTGAAAACCCTTGCATTCGTGGTATGAAAGGGAAACGTATCAAAACACTCTTAGTCAATGATATCAATTTATATGGCTATCACTTACCATTAGATGTTCATCCTGAATTAGGTAACAACGCTCGTCTTGCCGCCCTACTAGAGATTGAGGATTTACAACCTTTAGAACAAGGTACGGTAAGTATTCCCGTTTATGGTACCTTAAAAACACCGTTAACCAGCGACGCCTTTGCTGCTCGAATTGAGCAAGTGCTAAAACGTAAACCTTTAGTATGCAACGATAATGCACCGCACTTGATTCGTACAGTAGGGATTTGCACAGGCGGAGGTCAGGGTTATATCGATTTAGCCGCCAATCAAGGTGTTGATGCTTTCATTAGTGGTGAAGTGTCGGAGCAAACTATCCACTCTGCCCGTGAACAAGGTATCCATTTCTTTGCAGCAGGTCACCATGCCACAGAACGCTATGGCATAAAAGCCTTAGGCGAATGGCTCAGTCAGCACTATGATCTTGAGGTGGAATTTAAAGATATTGATAATCCTGCTTAAGAAAATGGGATATAAGGTCCGCTTTGTATTTATTCACATTTTCCCTTATACTAGCCAGAATTTTTAACATACGAAAAGGTATTGATTATGGGTTTCTTAACAAACAAACGTATTTTAATTGCCGGTGTGGCAAGTAATCGTTCTATTGCTTACGGTATCGCACAAGCAATGAAACGTGAAGGGGCAGAACTCGCTTTCACGTATCAAAATGATAAATTAAAAGGGCGTGTAGAAGAATTTGCTAAAGAATTAGGTTCGGATATTGTGATTCCTTGTGATGTGGGCACGGATGAAAGCATCGAACAATGCTTTGCTGAATTAGCTAAACACTGGGAAAAATTTGATGGTTTTGTTCATTCTATCGCTTTTGCGCCGGGCGACCAATTAGACGGTGATTATGTGGATGCGGTAAACCGCGAAGGTTTCCGTATTGCACACGATGTGAGTTCATATAGCTTTGTTGCGATGGCAAAAGCCGCGCGTGGCATGTTGAATCCTAACTCAGCCCTTTTAACACTTTCCTACTTAGGGGCAGAACGTGCAATTCCTAACTATAACGTAATGGGCTTAGCCAAAGCTTCATTAGAAGCCAATACACGTTTTATGGCAGCAGCATTAGGTAAAGACGGTATCCGAGTAAATGCAATCTCTGCGGGTCCAATTCGTACACTTGCCGCTTCTGGTATTAAAAACTTCAAGAAAATGCTCGCAAACTTCGAACAAACCGCACCATTACGCCGTACTGTAACGATTGAAGATGTCGGTAACTCTGCAGCTTTCTTATGCTCAGATTTAAGTGCCGGTATCACAGGTGAAGTGGTCCATGTTGATGCCGGTTTCAGCATCGTAGCCATGGGCGAACTCGAATAAGTTTTACATGTTATATAAGAGCGGACATCAGTCCGCTTTCATTTTTTATGGATAGCCTCAATGTTCCAAAATAATCCCCTCCTTTCGCAATTAAAACAACAAATCCGAGACAGCAAACAACAAGTCGAAGGTATCGTAAAAGGTTCAGATAAAGCCTTTGGTTTTCTTGAGTGTGATAAAAAAAGTTACTTTATTCCCCCTGCTGCGATGAAGAAAGTCATGCATGGTGACAAAATCAAAGCCCTAATTGACGTCGTTGGTGAAAAAGAACAAGCCGAACCCGATGCATTAATTGAGCCAATGCTTACACGCTTTATCGCGCGTGTGCGTTTCAATAAAGATAAAAAATTACAAGTACTCGTCGATCATCCACAAATCAATCAAGCCATTGGTGCCGCCCAAGATAAATCCATAACAGAAACGTTACAAGAAGGGGATTGGGTCATTGCTACTTTAAAAACACACCCATTACGTGATGACAGATTCTTTTTCGCTCAAATTCAGCAATTTATTTGCCGTGCAGAAGATGAACTTGCGCCTTGGTGGGTCACGCTAGCACGTCATGGACAATCGCGTTATCCTGTGCAAGGTTGTGCAGATTATCCAATGATAGATCAACATACACGTGAAGATTTGACCGCATTGCATTTTATCACCATTGATGCGGAAACGACGTTGGACATGGATGATGCGCTTTACCTTGAGCCTATTCATCAAGCGGAGGAACAGATTGGTTGGCGTTTAGTGGTCGCCGTTGCTGATCCAACTGCTTATATCCCGCTTGATTCACAAATTGAACAAGAAGCCAGACAGCGGTGTTTTACCAATTATCTACCGGGCTTCAACATTCCAATGTTACCACCGGAATTGTCTGATGAACGTTGTTCCTTAATGCAAGACGAAATTCGTCCGGCGTTGGTCTGCTATATCGAAACCGATTTAACCGGTAATATCACTGAAAAACCGCGCTTTGTTTCCGCTTATGTCCAATCCAAAGCGAAATTAGCCTATGATCATGTCTCTGATTATTTAGAAAATCGTCTTGATGCATGGCAGCCTGAAAATCCACAAATCGCACAACAAATCCAATGGCTTCATCAATTTACTCAAGCACGCATCGACTGGCGTAAACAACATGCTTTGTTATTTAAAGAAAAGCCAGACTATTCGTTTATCTTAGCGGAGAATGGCGGCGTACAAGCCATTCAAGCGCAATATCGTCGCATTGCGAATCAAATGGTAGAGGAATGTATGATCCTCGCCAACATTTGTGCGGCACACTATCTCGATGAGCAGGCTAAGTGCGGTATTTTTAATACGCATTCTGGTTTTGATAAAAAATACCTCGAGTGCGCACATCAATTTTTATTAAATCAGTTAAGTGATGAAACAAACCAAGCCGTCTTAGCAACACGTTATTCTGTGGCGAATTTAACAACATTAGCGGGCTATTGCCAAATGCGCCATGATATTGAGTTATTAAATAGTGACTATCTCGAATTGCGTTTACGTCGTTTCTTAACCTTTGCTGAATTTAAAGCTGAAATCGCACCGCACTTTGGTTTAGGCTTATCGGGTTATGCGACCTGGACCTCCCCGATTCGTAAATATTCCGATATGGTCAATCATCGCTTAATTAAAGCTGTACTGACACAACAACTCTGCGAGAAACCGCACGATGACCTTTTAGTTCGCTTACAAGAAGCGCGTCGTCAAAACCGTTTAGTAGAACGTGATATTGCAGATTGGCTTTATTGTCGTTATCTGGCAACACAAGTGGAACAAAAACCAACATTCCAGGCGGAAATTCAAGATGTGATGCGAGGGGGATTACGTGTGCAACTGCTTGCTAATGGTGCGCCGATGTTTATCCCTGCCTCCTTAATTCACGACAATAAGGAAGCGATTCAAGTCAATACGGATACGCTTACTCTGTCTATTCAAGGTGAAGTGAAATATAAATTAGGAGATATCATTCAGGTGCAACTCTTGGACGTGAAAGAAGAAACGCGTAGTATTGTCGGCACCCTTTGTTAAATGTAAAAAAGGGAAATCAGTGATTTCCCTTTCTTGTTCTTATTAAGCCACGGCTTAACTTTCTTCACTTTGTGCTGAAAAACGTTCGATACGTGCGCCTAAGCCACGCAGTTTTTCTTCGATTCGCTCGTAGCCACGATCAATGTGATAAATACGATCGACAATAGTTTCACCGGTTGCAATACATCCAGCCAGAACTAAACTGATAGAAGCCCGTAAATCCGTTGCCATCACTTCAGCGCCACTTAAATGATCAACACCATGGCAAATCGCTGTATTGCCTTCAATTTCGGCTTTGCCCCCCATACGAATAAGCTCTGGGATATGCATAAAACGATTTTCAAAAATGGTTTCGGTAATGATACTGGTACCACATGCCACCATGTTTAATAAAGTAAATTGCGCTTGCATATCCGTTGGAAAACCGGGATAAGGTGCAGTACGAATATTGACAGCGCGTGGTCGATTACCTAGCATATCCAACGTAATGCTGTTTTCTGTCACATCCACTTGGGCTCCTGCCTCACGTAATTTATCAATCACCGCATCCAAAGTGTCTGCTTTGGTATTTTTACATTCAATGCGTCCACCTGAAATGGCGGCAGCCACTAAGAAAGTCCCTGTTTCAATGCGATCAGGCACAATGCTGTGCTCACAACCGCCTAAACGCTCAACGCCTTCCACGGTAATAGTATCAGTACCAGCCCCTACAATTTTAGCCCCCATTTTATTCAAAAACAGGGCTGTATCCGTAATTTCCGGTTCACGTGCAGCATTCTCAATGATGGTTTTCCCTTTGGCCAGTGTTGCCGCCATCATAATAGATAAGGTTGCGCCCACGCTCACTTTTTCCATCACAATACGAGTACCAACTAAGCAGTGATCAACATAGGCTTTTACATAGCCATCTTCTAAAATGATGCTTGCTCCTAAACGTTCTAAACCACTGATATGCAGATCCACGGGACGAGCACCAATAGAACAGCCTCCCGGTAAAGACACTTGACCACGATGAAAACGCGCCACTAACGGAGCTAATGCCCAAATTGACGCACGCATGGTTTTGACCAGTTCATAAGGTGCAACGAAATGATCAATTTTTGACGCATCTAAGTGCACCGCCCCTTCAGCATCACGTTCAACAACGACACCGAGTTTGCGCAGAATTTTTAAGGTGGTTTCAATATCTTTTAATTCTGGTACATTGGTCAATTTAACTGGCTCTTGCGCTAAAATTGCCGCAAATAAAATGGGCAACGCTGCATTCTTTGCCCCTGAAATATTCACAGAACCTCTTAAACGTGACTGACCGTACACACGAAATTTTTGCATAAAATATCCTATCTTTTATTTCAAGACGGCTGATTGAGTAAGCGTTCACGCTTCCATTTTTCAACTGTATAGGTTTTAATTGTTAATGCATGAATTGCATTACTTGAAATATGTGCCATTAATGGGGCATAAATTAATTGTTGTTGCTTTACTCTCGATAAACCCGCAAATTCATCGCTCACAGCAATTACACCATAGTGTGCATTTTCGCCTTGTACATACACTTCATCTAGTTTTAAGGCGTCTTTTAAAATTCGTTCTATTTCTTGCGTTTCCATTTATCATTTCCGTTGGATTGAACAAATGTTGCTATCCAGTCAGATAGCCCAAATAAATCTGCCAATGTCAATAATTGGCGCGGTGCATTATGTAAAATAATACTTGTCTCTTGCTTCATCACTTTCTGGCAATGCCTAATAAAATCACACAATAAAGCAAATCCTGCCGAATCTACTCTCGCAACATCTGTCAAATCCCAGTATAAGGTTTGTACCTGGCTCTTTTCTTCAGGCAAAAAAGAAGCACGCTGCGACCATAGCGGTAGCAACGTGTCACGAGATAACTCTCCGGCTAATCGGAGCGTTATCTTATCATTATTTTGTTCGCTTGCCCAAGTTAAACTTTTATCCGTTTTCATGCGATTACTTATTTAAGCTGACTGGTGTTTTAGCCGCTTTTTCCACTTGTTCTGTCAGTGCATCAAGACCACTTTTTACAATCGTTGGCGACCATTCTTTTTCTTTGGTTTCTACCATACTCACGCCTTCTGCACTCATATCAAAGACTTGCCATTTGCCTGTTTTACTGTTTTTGTACCAGTAGAACGTTAAATTTACTGGCGGCTGATTACCTGTTTGAATCACTTTCACACGAATACTGGCGGTTTTCTCTGTTGCATCCGTTTTCGGTTTTTCAATTTCTAATTTTTGATCAGAATACAGGGTAAGGACTTGAGCATAAGTTTGCTCGATATATTGTTCAAACGCTGTAAAGAATTTTTCTCTTTGCTCTGGTGTAGTGGTTTTAAAATTTTTCCCTAATACTTTTGAACCGGCATATTTCACATGTACATAAGGCATCAGTTCTGCACGTACAATCGTTTTTAAATAATTCGGATCTTGCTTAATTTTCGCTTGATTGCTAGTGATATTTTTAAATAATTTATCCGACACTTCGACCGTTAAATCATAGGGGGTATCCGCAGCAAAGGCATGCATAGAAACAAGTGCGGTCGCTATCACGACCATTTTTGCTAGCATTTTTTTCAACATGGTTAACATAACATTCTCCTACTCAATTACATTCCTAAATTTCTTATCATACGCTACTGCACTTTTGGTTCACTTTCTTCTTGGCGATCGTTTTTATTACGATCACCATATAAGAATTGACCGACTAAATCCTCAAGCACCAAGGCTGATTTTGTGTCAACAACCTTGTCACCCTCTTTCCACATCGCGACTTCACCATCGTCAAAACCGATACTTAACGCAATATATTGTTCACCTAATAAACCTGAGGTTTTAATAGATAATGAACTTGTTTCTGGAATTTCATTATAACGTTCATCAATCGCGACCGTCACAATGGGTAAATAACTTTTTGCATCCAGAGTAATATCTGCCACGCGTCCGATAACAACACCACCGACTTTCAAAGGTGCACGGACTTTTAGTCCACCAATATTGTCAAAAGTTGCATGAATTTTATAAGATTTTGTTTCGCTAAAGCCTTGTATATTTGCCACCTTCAAACCTAAAAAGACTAAAGCTGCCATGCCCAATAATAAAAACAAACCTACCCAAAATTCATAAATTCTTGTTTGTCGCATAAAATTTCCTTTACATCCAACGCATTTAAGCGCTTGCCTATACACTCGCACCAAACATCAGTGCCGTTAATACAAAATCTAATCCCAACACCACCAGTGAGGCATGGACCACCGTTCTTGTGGTGGCTTTACTAATCCCTTCCGAAGTCGGAATACAGTCATAACCGTTAAATAACGCAATCCATACGACAGCGATAGCGAAACACAGACTCTTGATAAACCCATTAAGCAAATCTTTTTCCCATGTCACCGCATTTTGCATCACCGACCAAAAACTCCCCGCGTCAACACCTTTCCAGTCAACCCCGACTAATGAACCACCCCAAATGCCAATAGCAGTAAAAATAATCGCTAAAATAGGCATCGCGATCACGCCTGCCCAAAAGCGCGGAGCAATAACACGACGAAGGGGATCCACCGCCATCATCTCTAAACTGGATAATTGTTCTGTCGCTTTCATTAAGCCAATTTCTGCCGTCAGTGCGGAACCGGCACGCCCAGCAAAAAGAAGAGCTGTGACTACTGGTCCTAATTCACGTAGTAAGGATAACGCGACGAGTTGACCTAAACTGGTTTCCGCGGAAAAATCCACTAACACAACATATCCTTGTAATCCCAATACCATACCAATAAAAAGCCCTGACAGCATGATAATTAATAATGATTGCACGCCGAGTACATGGAGTTGCTTAATTAATAACGGAGTATGCTTGCGCCATTGCGGTTTACCAATTAAAGCCCCAAATAACATAAAGCCCGCACGCCCAATGGCACGACATGAACTGATCGCGTGATGACCTAACTCTGAAATAAACTGGATCATTTAAAAAGCGCCTCCACATAATCTTCCGCGGGGAAATGAAAACGTACCGGTCCATCGGCTTCGCCGTCTAAGAATTGACGTACTTGCGGATCTTGACTTTGTAACAATTGAGTGGATGTCCCTTCTGCAATCACGCGTTTATCCGCAATAATATAAGCATAATCTGCAATACTTAATACTTCCTGAACATCATGGGAAACCACAATAGAGGTCAAATTGAGTGCTTCATTCAAGCGTTTAATTAAACTTAAAATCACGCCCATGCTAATTGGATCTTGCCCAGCAAAAGGTTCATCAAACATGATTAACTCAGGATCGAGTGCAATAGCACGTGCTAACGCCGCACGTCTTGCCATCCCTCCAGATAATTCAGAAGGCATTAACTCAGCCGCGCCGCGCAAGCCGACAGATTCAAGTTTCATAAGTACGATTTTGCGGATAAGGCTTTCAGGTAAACGGGTATGTTCACGAATGGGGAATGCGACATTATCAAAGGTGGAGATATCCGTAAAAAGGGCGCCTGATTGAAAGAGCATGCCCATTTTCTGACGCACTTGATAAAGTTCAGCATTCGATAATTGACAAATATCTTTTCCATCAAACCAAATTTCACCTTTTTCAGGTTGTAGCTGTCCCCCTATTAGCTTTAACAAGGTTGTTTTGCCAATCCCGGAGGGACCCATAATGGCCGTAATTTTCCCTTTTTCAACCCGCAAATTCAGGTTGTCATAAATCGTTCGCTCGCCTCGTTTAAAAGTGAGATGCTTCACTTCAATTAAGGGATTATTCATAAGATTTTTTCCTAAAAGTAGGCTCTCAAAAACAAAGTGGGATATTCTATCAATTCTATCTGAATGTCAAATGTTGCCGAGAGAAAAGTTATCTATCTGTGACTCTAACATAAAAGCAATCTCCCTTAAGGAAAAATTTTCTGAAATCCTACCGCACTTTTATTGGTTTTATTAAAATTATGCTATGATTGCCATTTAATAATTCACTTTAATGACTTGAAATAGGTTTTATGAATATTCGTTGGAATATAGTTTTAGCAGGGCTTGCATTGGCTTTACTGGCTTGGTTTTATTCACTTAATCAAAGTGAACCGAGTCTAAATACTTTAATAAAAAAGCCGGATAGTCCTGAATATGTCGGACAAAAAATGAAAACCACGGTATTCTCACCAACGGGGAAAAAACATTATGTTGCGATGTCGGATTCCGTTGAACATTTTGCCCTTTCAGGTCAAACGCACTTTCAAAAGCCAGAAGTGTATTTATTTGAATTAGAAACAGAAAATCAACTTTCCAATAAAGAAAATTGGAAAGCCAGTGCGAACAAAGCCATATTAACGAAAGAAAATATGCTGTATTTAGAAGGGAATGTTGTTGTGGAAAGCCTGTTAAGCCCTTCTCGTTTACAGCGCGTTGAAACAGAAAGTGCGGTCATCAATTTATCTACGCAAGATATTAGCTCGGAACACGCCGTGAAAATTTATGGTCAACATTTTCATTCTACGGGTTTAAAACTCACCGGTAACTTACAACAACAAATCGCGACTTTAAAAGAGCAGGTAAATACATACTATGAAATCAATAAATAACATTGTCATTTTCACGACATTACTCGCCACCGCATTACCTGCTTTCGCTTTGAAAAGCGATACAAAGCAACCAATTAATGTGGTTTCCGATAACCAATCTTTAGACATGGACAACAGCGTGGTAACCTTCACGGATAATGTGGTTATTACACAAGGCTCTATCCTCATTAAAGCCAGTAAAGTGATTATCACTCGTCCCCCTGAAAACTCGGGTAAAAAAGACACTATCGAAGCCTTTGGTAAGCCAGTGACGTTTTACCAAAAACTTGATGATGGGAAACCTGTAGAAGGGCATGCCAATCAGGTCCATTATGATCTCACTCAGGAATTTTTAACCTTAACCGGTAATGCAGAACTCAAGCAATTAGACAGCAAAATCAACAGTGACGTGATTACTTATGATGTCAATAAACAACAATTAAAAGCTAACAGCACGCAGGGTTCTCGAGTCAGAACGGTTTTAATTCCTACTCAATTAAACGAGAAAAAAAAATAAGGTTTTCTATGTCAATTCTTTATGCTGAACATTTAGCAAAAAGCTACAAAAGTCGCCAAGTCGTTTCTGATGTGAGTCTCACCGTCAATTCCAATGAAATCGTGGGCTTACTCGGTCCGAATGGTGCGGGAAAAACAACGACATTCTATATGGTGGTCGGTTTAGTCCAGCACGATCAAGGTAAAATTCGCATTGATGATGAAGATATTAGCCTATTACCTATGCATAATCGGGCACAACGTGGTATCGGTTATTTGCCTCAAGAAGCCTCCATTTTTCGTCGTTTAAGTGTCTATGATAATTTAATGGCGGTATTAGAAATACGTAAAGATTTGACGTCAGAACAACGTCGAGAAAGAGCGGATGAACTGATTAATGAATTTAACATTGATCATATTCGTCATAACTTAGGTCAATCCCTCTCCGGCGGAGAACGTCGCCGTGTCGAGATTGCACGTGCTCTAGCCGCCAATCCTAAATTTATCCTGCTTGATGAACCTTTTGCTGGTGTTGATCCGATTTCCGTGATCGATATTAAAAAGATCATTATGGATTTACGCGATCGTGGCTTAGGCGTTTTAATTACCGATCACAATGTCAGAGAAACCTTAGATGTTTGTGAACGTGCTTATATTGTAAGTGCGGGAAAAATGATTGCCACTGGCACACCTGAGCAAATTCTCAATAATGAACAAGTGAAACGTGTTTACTTAGGTGAAGAATTTAAACTCTAGTTATGATTAAATTTACAGAATTACTCAAACCTGAAAATATTCGTCAAGGGCTGATTTGCTCAAGTAAAAAACGTTTATTTGAAATCATCACACAAGTGATCGCAGATCAAATTCAATTAGAAAACGCAGAACAACTTTGTTTTGAGTGTTTATTAAGCCGTGAAAAGATGGGGAACTCAGGCTTAGGCAACGGGATTGCTATGCCTAAAGCGAGAATCCCAGAAGGCAATCAACCACTGGCGGTGTTTATTCATTTAGATTCACCCGTGGACTACGAGTCTGCCGATCATCGTGATGTGGATTTAATCTTGGCGATTTTAGTACCCGAACAACTGTGTGAACGCTATATCAGCGCATTACCAGAAATTGCCGAAAAGTTTTCAGATAAAACCTTGTGTAAACAATTACGTAATGCACAAAATGTGGATGAAATCTGGCAAATCTTTGAAAATGCGGATCAACTGAATACACAGCAAAACGTCACAAAAGCCTCAGCAGAAACAACAAAAGAAACAGAATAATCTGTTTCCGCTTAAAGGGGGAAAAGCGTATGGAAATTATCATTATTAGTGGACACTCTGGTGCGGGCAAGTCCGTTGCGCTCCGTTGTTTAGAGGACATTGGCTATTATTGTGTTGATAATTTGCCCTTAGATTTACTCCCCCAATTAGCCTCGATTCTTTCGACTAACCAGCAATCCGTGGCGATTAGTCTAGATATTCGTAATTTACCTTATTCCTCAAAAACACTAGAAAATCTCCTTACCGAAGTACAACAGCAACACCAAATCAAATTGATTTTTTTGGATGCGGACAGAGGCACGCTTATTCGTCGCTACAGTGACTCGCGACGTTTACATCCGTTGTCCACTCAAGATCTTTCCTTGGAAGCTGCGATTGATGCAGAAAGAAAATATTTAGACCCGCTCACACAACATGCGGATTTAATTATTGACACCACTCGTCTTTCCACCCATGAATTAGCCGAGCGATTACGTGATTTTTTATGTGAAAAATCAGATAAAGCCTTAAAAATTATTTTTCAATCTTTCGGCTTTAAATATGGTTTACCCTTAGATGCAGATTATGTCTTCGATGTACGTTTTTTGCCTAATCCACATTGGATTCCCGAATTACGCCCACTCACTGGCTTAGATGCGCCTGTTGCCGAGTTCTTAAATAAACAAAATGAAGTCAATCACTTTATTTATTTAACACGCAATTATATTGAAACCTGGTTACCTATGTTAGAACAAAATAACCGTAGCTATCTGACAATTGCGATTGGCTGTACAGGAGGGAAACACCGTTCTGTCTATATCATTGAACAGTTAGGGGAATATTTCCAAGCAAAAGGGAAAAATGTGCAAATTCAGCATAAATCCTTAGCAAAACATAAAAAAGCGAATACACAATAAGCTAACTTCGCGGTCTTAACTCCGTTACTTGACTAACAATTTCGCCGTCCGCCAAGCGCGTGATCACAGGTTCCCCCACACTAACCTGCTTAAGTTGTGTAATTGCCACACCTTGCGCATTTTGTGCAATCGAATAGCCTCTTGCGAAGACTTTGAGTGGGCTTATGCTATCTAATTTCGTACATAAAGCAGCGAATTGATGCTGTTTGAAGGTGAGCTCTCGTTTCAAAGCTACATCTAAACGGACTTTAAGTTGTGCCAAATCCTGTTTTTGTTTCTGCAACGTAAAGGGTAAGGGATTTTTCTCAACCCTTGCCCACAATACACGAAGTTGCGCCTGTTTTTGTTGTAATACCGCTTGCATTGACCAATCTAAACGATGTGCCAGTTGTTGCATTAACTGTTTCTGAGCCGAAAGTTGTCTTTGTGGATGCTGGTTATGCAAGCGCAAGCGTAAACGCTGTAATCTATCGTCTTTTTGTTTAAATAAACGATCTAACGCCATCTCTAGACGTTGACGTTGATAAACAAGTTGCTGTAATAAGGCCTGCTGATCTCGGCTAACGAGTTCGGCTGCCGCTGACGGCGTAGGGGCGCGTAAATCTGCCACAAAATCCGCAATCGTCACATCGGTTTCATGCCCTACCGCACTAATAATCGGGAGTTGAGAATGGAAAATTGCCCTTGCCACCATTTCTTCATTAAAACACCACAAATCTTCTAATGAGCCACCACCACGCCCCACAATCAAGACATCTACTTCCTGACGACGATTTGCCAATTCAATCATTTGTACAATTTCCGCACTCGCCTCTTTACCTTGTACGGCTGTAGGATAAATCACGACCTGTAAGCTCGGATCACGACGACACAAAATCTGCAAAATATCCTGTAATGCAGCCCCGGTTTGTGATGTCACAATACCGACACTTTTACAAAATGGCGGTAAGCTTTTTTTCAGATGTTGGGCAAATAAACCTTCTGCTGCTAGCTGCATTTTCAATGCTTCAAATTGCTGCTGCAATAAGCCTTCACCTGCAGGGTGCATGCTTTCGATAATCAACTGATAATCGCCACGAGGTTCATATAAACTGACACTGGCGCGCACCAGCACTTGTATGCCATTTTGTGGACGGAAACTCACGCGCATATTTTTCATGCGAAACATTGCGCAACGTACCTGCGCATTTTCATCTTTTAAGGTTAAGTACCAATGCCCCGAAACAGGTTGTGTGAAATTAGAAATTTCACCCGTCAACCAAACTTGTCCTAGCTGATTTTCTAGCATAACCCGTACAGTTTGATTTAATTGCGAAACTGAGTAAATGTGTTCAGACATGGTGATAGCCTTTGTAATGATTTGTGATAGGTTATCTTGCCCAACCGCGAACAAGATCCCCCCAAAATGAAAAATACGCGCTTATTCCAGCAATACCCAGCCATCATCCAGCCAGTTACATAAGGAATCAAGCAATAAATCTAAAGTGCTATCGGGATCTTCTGCCTGTGCACATAACTGAGTTAGAAAGGCAAAATCGAGTTGTTGACCATCTGCTAGTGCTTTTAACACCAGTGCTTCAATCTCATTCAGTTCATCAAGCCATTCACCGTTCGCATAAACGCGCAATGGATTTTCAAGATAAAGTAATTTGCAGTTATTATCCTGCACAATCGTGCTATTCTCCGCTAAAATCGACCGCACTTCATCTAAATCACAATAGCCTTCTGTTTCAAGTAACTCATAACGTCTGCTGCTCACGGTGGTGGCAACGGCGTGTTGGAATAAACGATCAAATTGTGTAGAGTTTGCTAATTTGGCGAAAAACTGCTGTTTCATATTTTCCACCATCACAGGATCCAGCTTACCTGTCGCTTGTACTGCCGGACTTAAACGCAGTGGAATATTCAATTCCGTCAAATCAATCTCTGGCAACGCTTGGCAAATACCTTTATTGATGTTGTCGAATAAATCGGCAACATTCGGATAACGCAAACCAAAAGAAAAGGTTAAACAATCATCTTGTGCGACACCATAATGAGATAAGCGAGAAGGGACATACAAAATATCGCCGGGTGCCATCACTTCATCTAAAATGAACTCACCCATATCATCAAAAATACGAATTGGCTGATTGGCTTTAAATTCGGTACTTGGATCGCACCATTTACCTAATTGCCAACGGCGATGTCCATAGCCTTGCACCAAAAACACATCATATTCATCATAATGTCGACCGACTGAACCGCCTGCTGGTGCATAAGACACCATAATGTCATCCCGTTGCCATTGAGGAATAAAACCAAAGGCGTGCCACAACTGCCCCAGTTCAGGTGACCATTGTTCTAAATTCTGCACAAGCACTGACCATTGTTCAGGTAAATTTTTAAAGTCTTTTGCGGTTAAGGGACTCCGTTTTAATTGCCAATTATCTTCAGAAAACTGCTTCACTAAACGAGAAGTAACTTCTTCCTGTTGGGCAAGCTCAATAATATCGGCAGGTTCAAACATCCCGACAATTTCAGGTAAGCCATTGCGAATCAATAACGGTTGTTTTTGCCAATAATCACGTAAAAAAATCTCGGGGGTAATGTGTTCAGGTAAACAAAATTTCATCATGCTCTCTTTTCTGTTCGGTGTGATCTTTGCGGTAAAAACCCAAAGGATCGGTTTATTTTTTCTTGGCTTGTGCCGCTTGCTGTTCTGCACGTTTACGGCGAATTTCTTTTGGATCAGCTAATAACGGGCGGTAAATCTCGATACGATCGCCATCTTTAAGTTGATCCGTTAATTTTGCTGGGCGACTAAAAATACCCACCTTATTTTCCCGCAAATCAATTTCGGTAAATTGTTGCAAAATGCCTGATTGCAAAATCGCGGTTTGGATCATGGTCCCTTCTTCTACCATGAGTTTTTTTAAATAATACCGTTCAGGATAAGCATACGCGATTTCAATCTTAATTTGCGCCATGATACACCTCTCTTGCGCGTTGCTTGAATGCGTCAATCATCTTGCTAGTTAAATGGGTAAAGATCTGCCCAAATGCCATCGCGATCAAGGGATTAGAAAACTCAAATTCTAATTTCAAGGCAATCTTGCAACAACACTCGTCTAATTCATCAAATTGCCATTCCCCTTGCAAAAAACGAAAGGGACCTTCCACCAATTGCATTTTGATCGAACGGTTCTCCACCATTTGATTGCGAGTCGTAAATTGCTGGCGAATGCCCGCTTTTGAAATCACCAGTTCCGCCGTTAATTCATGACCATTTTGGGTCAAGGTACGCCCATTCACACAGCCCGGTACAAATTCAGGATAACGTTCATAATTATTCACTAATTGATACATTTGTGCAGCACTATAAGGCACTAATGCACTTTGATTAATTGTTGGCATGAGGTTTTATTCTTGATTGAAAAAAATTCTGCTTATTATAGCGGAAAAGTGCGGTCAAAATAAGGCAAGAATGGAGAAAATCTGTGTTTCAAAATTGAGAGTTGCGCTATTTTCCGCTACAATAGCGCACTATTTTGACTGTTGGAAGAAGATCAATGTCTGAAATAAAATTAATTGTTGGTTTGGGTAATCCGGGCGATAAATATGCCGATACCCGCCACAATGCGGGAGAATGGTTAATCCATCGTTTAGCGCGCCAATTCCATTTTAGTTTAACGCCCGAGAGCAAATTTTCAGGCAAAACGGCACGCACCGTCATCAACGGCAATGAAATCCGCTTTCTCGTACCAACAACCTTTATGAATTTGAGTGGTAAAGCCATCAGTAGTTTGGCAAATTTCTATCGCATCAAACCAGAAGAGATTTTGGTCATTCATGATGAATTAGATTTACCACCGGGAGTAGCAAAAATTAAACAAGGTGGCGGACATGGTGGACACAACGGCTTGCGTGATACTATTGCGCAATTAGGCAACAATAAAAACTTCTATCGCTTAAGAGTTGGCATTGGACATCCTGGTGATAAAAATTTGGTTTCAGCGTATGTGTTAAATAAACCGTCACCTAGCGATTGGCAACTGATTGACAAAGCTTTAGATGAAGCCACAAGTTGTGTAGATATTCTGATTAAAGATGGCATTACTAAAGCCACCAACCGTTTAAATGCGTTTAAAGCATAAAAAAGATTAATAGTTAAAAAGTAAGGAAAAACTATGGGATTTAAATGTGGCATCGTGGGTTTACCTAACGTCGGTAAATCAACCCTATTTAATGCATTAACCAAAGCGGGGATTGAAGCCGCCAACTACCCGTTTTGTACCATTGAACCTAACACGGGGGTTGTACCAATGCCCGATCCACGTTTGGACGCCTTAGCGGAAATCGTCAAACCTGAGCGCGTGTTACCAACTACGATGGAATTTGTGGATATTGCCGGATTAGTCGCAGGCGCCAGCAAAGGCGAAGGCTTAGGCAATAAATTCTTAGCCAACATCCGTGAAACTGACGCTATTGGGCATGTGGTTCGTTGTTTTGAAAATGATGACATCGTTCACGTCGCAGGACAAATTAATCCTGCAGAAGATATCGACACGATCAATACCGAATTAGCATTGGCGGATTTAGACAGTTGCGAACGTGCCATTCAACGTTTACAAAAACGTGCCAAAGGCGGCGATAAAGACGCCAAATTTGAATTGTCTATTATGGAAAAAATCCTGCCTGTGCTGGAAAACGCCGGCATGATTCGTTCCATCGATTTAGACAAAGACGAACTACAAGCGATCAAAGGTTATAACTTCTTAACCTTAAAACCGACGATGTACATCGCGAATGTCAATGAAGACGGCTTTGAAAATAATCCATATCTTGATCGTGTCCGTGAAATTGCGGAAAAAGAAGGCGCGGTCGTTGTGCCGGTGTGTGCGGCGATTGAATCGGAAATTGCCGAATTAGACGATGACGAAAAAATCGAGTTTTTACAAGATTTAGGTATTGAAGAGCCGGGCTTAAACCGCGTAATTCGTGCAGGGTATAAATTACTTAACCTGCAAACTTACTTTACAGCGGGCGTCAAAGAAGTGCGTGCATGGACCATTCCAATTGGTGCAACTGCGCCCAAATCAGCGGCGGTGATTCACACTGATTTTGAAAAAGGCTTTATTCGCGCTGAAGTGATCGCCTATGATGACTTTATCCAATACAAAGGCGAAGCAGGTGCAAAAGAAGCCGGTAAATGGCGCTTAGAGGGCAAAGATTACATCGTACAAGATGGCGATGTAATGCATTTCCGCTTTAACGTCTAAAATTTTATAAAAAAGCACCGCACTTTATCGCAATAAGTGCGGTGTTTTTTTGTTTAGTTTCATAATAAAAATAAGAGAAGACAGTATGTCGAATAAAAAAATCGGTTTATTATCCCTCACCGCCTTAGTGTTAAGCTCGATGATTGGCTCGGGGATTTTTAGTTTGCCACAAAACATGGCGGAAGTGGCAGGTGCACAAGCACTCGTTATTGGTTGGATCATTACTGGTATTGGGATCATCTTTTTAGGTCTTTCCTTTTTCTTTATTTCCCGTTTACGTCCGGAGTTAGACGGCGGCATCTACACTTATGCTCGTGAAGGTTTTGGCGATTTAGTCGGTTTTCTCTCTGCTTGGGGTTATTGGTTGTGTGCAACCATTGGTAGCGTTGGCTACTTAGTAGTCGCCTTTGAGGGAATCGGTTTGTTTACCGATAGTCCTAATCGTGTCATTTTCGCTCAAGGCAATACGATTTTCGCCTTTCTAGGCGCTTCTTTAGTGGTTTGGTTAGTGCATTGGCTGATTACACGAGGAGTCAAAGAGGCGGCATTTTTAAATCTCTTAGCGACTTTTGTCAAAGCTTTTCCGTTAGTGTTGTTTATTGTATTAGCCGCTTGGTTTTTCTCACCAGAAACCTTTAACCATGATATTCAAGCCACAAATTTAAATCATTCCATTACTGATCAAGTGAAAAACACTATGTTGATCACGCTCTGGGTATTCGTTGGGGTTGAAGGGGCAGCGGTGTTATCCGCTCACGCCAAAAAACGCAGTGATGTGGGGTTAGCCACGGTGTTGGGGATTGTGATTGCCTTAATTTTATATGTGGCGATTACCGTATTATCGCTGGGGATCTTACCACGTGAAATGATCGCCAATATGCCCAATCCGTCGATGGCTGGTCTGCTAGAACACATGATTGGCAGTAGCGGTAAAATCATTATCACCGCCTGTTTAATTGTTTCTGTGTTAGCGTCTTACATTAGTTGGACCATGTATTCTGCCGAAGTCCCTTATCGTGGCGCGCAAAACGGGGCGTTCCCGAAAATCTTAAATAAGATCAACGAAAACGACACGCCAATTAACTCTCTGTGGTTCACTAACCTCGTGGTGCAATTCTGTCTCGTGTTGGTATTAATGACAGGTAAAAGCTATAACGCACTGTTGTTAATTTCCACCTCTATGATCTTAGTGCCGTATTTCCTGATTGGTGCCTACTTATTGAAATTGTCTATTCAACAAAACAGTGCTTGGTATATCAAGCTCACTGGGTTACTTGCCTCGATTTACGGAGTCTGGATTTTATATGCCGCCGGACTAGATCATTTATTGTTATCGATCTTGTTGTATGTCCCGGGGATTGGAATCTACTTATATTCTCGCTATCAGCACCAAGGCAAACTTCATTTTAATCAAAAAGAGAAAGCACTATTGCTCTTTATTGCTATCGCGTTTGTATTAGCAATTTACAATAGTGCTGTCAATGTCAATTGGAATTAACCCGTTAATCTTCAACAGAAAAGTGCGGTCAGTTTTTAACAATTTTTTGAAAAACTGACCGCACTTTTTCTCTCCCAGTCCTGCCCTTACCTCGCCCTTGTGGTCAGTGCAAAACTCTGCGACAATCGGACAGAACGTTTGTTTTTTGTTAGGAATCGCCCTATGACATTATCTGAGCTACTTCATCACCGCCGCGCCGTACGTTATTTTGATCCCGACAAACCGCTTGATAGCGAAAAAGTGACACAATGCTTGCAGTTGGCAACTTTGGCACCAAGCAGTTCTAATATGCAACTGTATGAGTTCTACCACATCACTGATAAAGCCCTTCTTGCACAATTAGCCACTGCCTGTTTAGGACAACAAACAGCAACCACAGCACAACAAATGGTGGTATTTGTGACTCGCCAAGATTTGTATAAACAACGCGCCCAAGCGGTGTTAGCCTTTGAGTGCGAAAACATTAAGCGCCATAGTCCACCTGACCGCTGGGAAAATCGCCTAAAGGGCAAAACGCTCTATTATGCAAAACTGATGCCCTTTATTTATGCACGCTGTTTTGGTTTATTAGGATTGTTTCGCAAGGGATTAGCTTATGCTATCCGTTTATTTCGTCCTGTCAGCACTGAAGTATCAGAAGCGGATGTGCGTGTGGTGGTGCATAAAAGTTGTGGGTTGGCGGCACAAACCTTTATGCTATTAATGGCGGAACAAGGTTATGATACATGCCCAATTGAGGGATTAGATGGTGGTAAAGTGAAAAAGCTTCTTTCGCTCCCACAGGGTGCTGAAATCAATATGATTGTGTCATGCGGGGTACGTAAAGCTGGACGAGGCATTTGGGGTGATCGCTTTCGTGTGCCTTTTGATGAAGTGTATCATAGAAAATAAAATCAAAGAGATAAGGAAAAAGGACACGAAAAAGTAGTTAAAAATATACCGCACTTTTAACCACTTCACTCAAATCTAAGGTCGTAGTCTGTCGTCTTGCCAAAAGTTGTCATACATACCGCACGTTATTGCGCGGTATGCGTATTGACTTAACTCACCACCTCTGCCTGTGTTAATACGACCTTTTGCAAGACTTTAATCCCTGCGTCAATATCTTGCCATTCGGTAAACTCCAACGGATTATGACTAATACCCCGATGTGAAGGTACAAAAATCATCCCCGTTGGGCAAAGTGTTGCCATATGCATCGCATCGTGCCCCGCCCCACTTGGCATCACTTCGTAACTATAACCGAGAGTTTCAGCACTTTGCCTAATTTGCTCAACCATCTCTTGCGGCAATAATACAGGGTTATCTTTCGAAATCAGCTGTAATTCAATCTGCAAGCCTCGTTTTTGTGCGACTTGTTCAATCTGCTGTTGTAACGCCGTAAAGACTGACTCTCTGGCTTCCACATGAATACCACGAATATCAACTAACAGTTCGCAATAGCCCGGCACTACATTCATTACACCGGGTTTTGCCGTCAAATTCCCCACGGTTGCTACCGTAGCATGCCCTGCATCAATCGCAGCTTGCTCAACAGCGAGCGCCAGTTCTGCACCACCCAATAACGCATCATGACGATAATGCATCGCCGTGGCACCAGAATGATCCGCTTGACCTTGAATTTTCACCATGCAACGAATTGGGGCGGCAATACCGGTCACCACACCAATGGTTTTGTTTTCATTTTCTAAACGAGGACCTTGCTCAATGTGCAATTCTACAAAACATTTAAATTCTTCACCGCTACGTTTTGCGTGGTGAATTGTCGAGAAATCCAACCCAATATCGGCTAACGCTTGCGCAAACGCCGTGCCTTGTTTATCACGCAAGTGGCTTAAGCCCGCCTGCTCCACCACACCACACATCACTTTACTGCCTAAGGTAGCGTAGTTAAAACGACTTGATTCTTCACAGGTAAAAATAATCAGTTCTAAGGGATAACGGGTTTTAATGCCTTGCTCACAAAGTTGAAATAAAATTTCCAACCCTGCTACCGATCCTAATGGACCATCCAATTTCCCCGCATTAACCACTGTATCAATATGCGAGCCAAAGGCGACGACTGGCAGATGATCTTCAATACCTGCTTTACGAATAAAAAGATTGCCGATTTCGTCACGGCGAATCGCAAGATCATAGGTTTGACATAAATCGATGATATATTTATGCGCTTTTTCATCTTCCCGGCTAAATGCCAAACGGGTTAATTCGCCTTCGACAGAAGACATTGAGGCGAGCGTGTCAATAATAGATTGCACGCGAGCTAAATTGATCGACATAAAGACTCCTTAGTTGATAACAAAAAAGCAGTGCTCAACACACTGCCTTTGCAGGATAACGCCACTTATCCTTGTACAACATTCATACTGGCTTGACAACCCATTACAGCACAGATACTTGAATTAGATCATATAATCTTTTATAAATCGATGATTTTAACCTGCAATGCTTTTTTAAAAAGTTTTCCTGTTCTATTTTACTAATTCACCAATTAATCCAATCACTTCTTGCACTTGCGCAGTCGATAGCGCGCCTTCATGGACAAATTTGACTTTGCCCGCTTTATCTAACACGACAACCAAGCTTTCTTTTTCCTTTAATTGCCAAGCTGCTTTTACCGCACCGCGTTGATCTAACACCACTTGGCTATGCGCATTGGCTTTTTTGCCTTTTTCTGCACCACTTTTTACAAAACTGCCCGTGCCGAAGGTTGCGTCATCAGCATTAATAATCGTGGTTGTCTGATATTTGGCACGATCAAATTGTGCCCCTTTAATCGCCTCAATTAATGCTTGATTACGTTCTTTCACATCACGTCGTCCTGCAATGTGGTTCACGACACGTACTTTTCCCACTAATTGTGCCGAATGCCAAGCATGATACTGCACTGCCTCACCTTTTACACTCAATTCTCCATCTTCAGCAACATTAACAGATGCTAAAGGTTGATTTAACTGGATATTATGGGCATGCGCTGAAAATACGCAAAATGTGGCTAACCCTAAAACAAATGTCATTTTTTTCATTTTCTTTACCTTGTTAACTCAAAGAAGGTGCATTCTACCGAAAAACAAAAAATAAACAAATCAGAGCTGTTATTCACATAATTTTGGCAAAATTGCGCTTTTTTGCTATAATTTCGCGTCATTTTTATTGAGAGGAAAACTTATGGAACAAATGCCAACTTGTCCAAAATGTCAAAGTGAATACGTTTATCATGATTCAATCCATTTTGTTTGCCCTGATTGCAGCTATGAATGGTCAGGTCAAGAACCTGTAGAAAGTGATGAGAAAGTGGTGAAAGACAGCAACGGTAATCTTCTACAAGATGGTGATTCGGTTATCTTAATTAAAGATCTCAAAGTAAAAGGCTCGTCTATTGTGTTAAAGAAAGGCACCAAAGCCAAAAACATTCGTTTAGTCGATGCCGATCATGATGTTGATTGCAAAATTGATGGGCAAAATTTTTCATTAAAATCAGCGTTTCTGAAAAAAGCCTAATCTCACGACGTGCTGTTTTTTACATAATAAACAGTACGTTGACTTATCACCGACAGCGTGCCAATCCATGACTACTGCCACCGGGTAAACACTCACAGGCTTCTCCATCATGATCACCATCTAAATGATAAGCCTTATATTTTTCCATGTAAGCTTGTGCTTCAGCTTGCGTAGCGAAATGCTTACAAGTTACTCGCTTAGCGTGCACTGAACAGGCTGTTATAGCAATCATTAAACTTACCCATATTCGCTTTATCACGTCTTTTCCTGCTTTGTTGCTCTCTTATAGTCCTCATTTTAACCAACTATTCTCGCTATCAGAAACGAAATTATTTGATCCAGTTCACAGATCAGACAAAAGCTTTTTGCACTTTTTCAATTTCCTCTTAGACTAATCACTAAGTTATCGAAACGTTTCGATGAGAAAGAAAAATCTATTGAGGTACGTCATGAAAAAAACCGCCCTATTAAACGCCCCGTTATCCCAAGTAATCGCGACATTAGGTCATACCGATAGCCTCACGATTTGTGATGCGGGACTGCCGATCCCTAAACAGGTAGAACGTGTTGATTTGGCTTTAAGTGCAGGGGTGCCAAGTTTCCTTCAAACTTTTCATGCGGTAGTCACAGAAATGTTTGTAGAAAGAGCCATCATTGCCGAAGAAATCAAAGAAAAAAATCCGAAAATACTGACCGCACTTTTAAACAGTTTGGCTCAACTTGAGCAACAACAAGGTAACCAAATTGAGGTGCAATACGTCAGTCATGACATGTTCAAAACCTACACGCATGCAAGCAAAGCAATTGTACGTAGTGGCGAATGTAGTCCTTATGCCAATATTATTTTGTATTCTGGCGTTCCATTTTAAAGGCGGCGAATATGCAACACGAAACCTTACTCCACATCCAAGGAATTGATAAGTCTTTTCCCGGTGTCAAAGCGCTCAGTAATGCTTGCTTATCCGTTTATGCAGGACGAGCCATGGCATTAATGGGGGAAAATGGTGCGGGTAAATCGACCTTAATGAAAGTGCTCACTGGTATTTACAGCAAAGATGCAGGCACAATTGAATATTTAGGTAAACAAGTCAGCTTCAAAGGACCAAAAGAGTCGCAAGAAGCCGGCATCAGCATCATTCACCAAGAATTGAATTTAGTTGGCAACCTAACAATCGCAGAAAATATTTTCTTAGGCCGTGAATTTGTGACGCCTTGGGGAAGTATTGATTGGAAAAAAATGCACCAAGAAGCGGACAAATTACTTAAACGTTTAGGTGTTAGCCATAGTAGCCATCAATTGTGTTCCGAATTATCAATTGGTGAACAACAAATGGTTGAAATTGCCAAAGCACTCAGCTTTGAATCTAAAGTCATTATTATGGATGAACCCACCGATGCGCTAACCGATACGGAAACAGCCGCTTTATTTAAGGTGATTCGGGAACTCAAAGCCGAAAAACGTGGCATTGTCTATATCTCGCATCGTATCAAAGAGATTTTTGAAATTTGCGATGATGTGACGGTATTACGTGATGGTGAGTTTATTGGTGAAAAAGCCGTCAATGTATTAGATGAAGATCAGCTGATTGAAATGATGGTTGGACGCCGTTTAGATGAACAATATCCCCATTTAGATAAACCTCGTGGCGAATTATTGCTTGAAGTCGAAAATCTCAGTGGCAGTGGTGTACATGATGTCAGTTTCACATTACATCGAGGAGAAATTCTGGGGGTTTCTGGTCTGATGGGAGCGGGACGAACAGAGCTTATGAAAGTGTTATATGGCGCCCTCCCCCGTTCAAGTGGCAAAGTGCGGTTAGCTCAGCAAGAAATTTACAATACTTGCCCACAAGATGGCTTAAATCACGGCATTGTGTATATTTCCGAAGATCGCAAAGGAGATGGCTTAATTTTAGGCATGTCGGTGAAAGAAAATATGTCTCTCACGGCGTTAGCCTATTTTTCTAAGTCCCTTCAAATTGATCACAAAGCAGAACAATTGGCAGTGGGTGACTTCATCACCATGTTTAATATCAAAACACCAAGCCAAGAGCAGCAAATTGGGCTCTTATCTGGTGGTAATCAGCAAAAAGTGGCGATTGCTAAAGGCTTAATGACACGTCCAAAAGTGTTGATTTTAGATGAGCCAACACGTGGCGTGGATGTGGGAGCGAAAAAAGAAATTTATCAACTCATTAATGAATTCAAAAAAGAGGGCTTAAGTATCATTTTAGTGTCCTCTGAAATGCCAGAAGTGCTTGGCATGAGTGATCGTATTTTGGTCATGCATGAAGGGCGAATTAGTGCAGAATTCCAACGTGGTGAAGCCACGCAAGAAAAATTATTAGCCGCAGCCATTGGCAAAAGTGCGCTCTAAACCTGAAGGATTTATTATGACAACTCAAACAAAACCATTCCAATTCGGTAAATTCTTAATTGAACAACGTTCCATCATTGCCTTACTGGTGCTGATTGCGATCGTATCCATGATCAATCCTGACTTTTTCAGTGTGGATAATATTCTCAATATTTTACGCCAAACTTCAGTCAACGCCATTATTGCCGTCGGGATGACATTTGTGATCTTGATTGCAGGGATCGATCTTTCGGTCGGTTCAGTACTTGCATTAACGGGGGCGATTGCCGCCTCGATGGTCAGTACCGAGTTACCAATACTGCTCGTCATTCCAATCACGCTCTTGATTGGTACATTACTGGGCGGGATCAGCGGTGTTATTGTCGCGAAAGGGAAAGTACAAGCCTTCATTGCTACTCTCGTAACCATGACCTTATTACGTGGTGTGACCATGGTTTATACCGATGGACGCCCAATTAGTACAGGCTTTTCGGAAGGTGCGGATACGTTTTCGCTGTTAGGCACAGGTTATGTATTCGGTATCCCTGTCCCAATTTGGATTATGGCATTTGTCTTTGCTGCCTCTTGGTATGTATTAAAACATACACGTATTGGGCGTTATATTTATGCACTCGGGGGGAATGAAGCCGCCACCCAATTATCTGGCATTAACGTCAATAAAATTAAAATCTTTGTTTTTGCCGTCAGTGGCTTCTTATCTGCCCTTGCCGGTCTGATTGTCACTTCACGTTTATCCTCTGCTCAACCGACTGCCGGTGTGTCATATGAGCTTGATGCGATTGCCGCAGTTGTGGTCGGCGGAACGAGCTTAATGGGCGGAAAAGGACGCGTCATGGGCACTTTAATTGGCGCATTGATTATTGGTTTCTTAAATAACGCGCTGAACTTACTGGATATTTCCTCTTACTATCAAATGATTGCAAAAGCATTAGTTATCTTAGTCGCGGTTTTAGCGGATAACTATTTAGGCACCAAAAAAGTTTAACCCACTCACTCTGTAAGGAGAATGCAAATGAAAAAACTTCAAAAACTCACAACGTTAGCCTCAGCATTGATGTTAAGTTTGGCAGTCAGTGGTACTGCACTAGCTAAAGAAACCATTGCTTTGGCTGTTTCAACGCTCGATAACCCTTTCTTTGTGACACTCAAAGACGGTGCACAGAAAAAAGCCGATGAACTGGGCTATAAATTGGTTGTTTTAGATTCACAAAACGATCCAGCAAAAGAATTAGCGAACGTAGAAGATTTAACTGTTCGTGGAGTGAAAGTCCTTTTAATCAACCCAACTGATTCTGAAGCCGTGGTCAATGCCGTGAAAATGGCAAATCGCAATAAAATTCCCGTCATCACGTTAGACCGTGGTGCAGTTGCGGGAGACGTCGTCAGCCATATTGCGTCTGACAACGTCGCTGGAGGAAAAATGGCGGGCGATTTTATCGCTGAAAAACTTGGCGCAGGGGCAAAAGTTATTCAACTTGAAGGCATCGCGGGCACCTCAGCAGCACGTGAACGCGGAGAAGGCTTTAAACAAGCGATTGACGCGCATAAATTTGATGTGCTTGCAAGCCAACCCGCCGACTTTGACCGTACCAAAGGGCTTAACGTCATGGAAAACTTGTTAGCCAGCAAAGGGGATGTTAAAGCCGTCTTTGCTCAAAATGACGAAATGGCGTTAGGGGCATTACGTGCTATCAATGCAGCCAATAAAAAGGTGTTAGTGGTTGGCTTTGACGGTACCGATGATGGTGTAAAAGCAGTGCAAACAGGTAAAATGGCAGCAACCATTGCTCAACAACCTGATTTAATTGGTGCATTAGGCGTGGTAACCGCAGATAAAGTCTTGAAAGGTGAAAAAGTGGAAGCCAAAATTCCTGTTGATTTAAAAGTGATCCATAAATAAGATCATCAGGCTTCGATGGGGCAAGCTTAGGGCTTGCCCTATATCACTTCAACATGAAACACAAAATAGCGAAGAACATATGAAAAAATTAACGGTACTTGGCAGTGTAAATGCCGATCATGTCATTTCTGTCCCACACTTTGCTAAACCCGGTGAAACCCTCACTGGCAATCATTACCATATTGCGTATGGGGGAAAAGGTGCAAACCAAGCTGTTGCGGCTGCTCGCTTAGGTGCCAATATTGATTTTATTGCTTGTATTGGTGATGATGCGATTGGACAAGCAATGAAAAAGGCTTTCCAACAAGATGGCATTAACACACAAGCGGTTGTAGAAATTGCCGATCAAATGACAGGGATCGCCATGATT
>BMBC01014578.1:158703-232711 GCA_014362705.1 Columba janthina nitens
AGTCAACGCACACGGGGAAAACAGTATTGTTATTGCAGCTGGGGCAAATGCTTATTTAACGAAAACTGTCGTTGAACAATTTGCGGATAAAATTACGCAAGCGGATACCTTATTAATGCAACTTGAAACCCCTTTAAGTGCGGTCATTTTCGCGGCAAAATTGGCTAAATCAGCTAACACTAAAGTGGTGTTAAATCCGGCACCCGCCCAGCCACTTCCCGATGAGTTACTCACGCAATTGGACATGATTACCCCTAATGAAACAGAAACTGAAATCTTGACTGGGGTGAAGGTCGTCGATGAACATTCTGCTGCGCAAGCGGCGGCTCTCTTTCATCAAAAAGGCATTGAAACGGTGCTCATTACTTTAGGCTCAAAAGGGGTTTATGCAAGTCAGAAAGGCACGCCGGGCAAAATGGTCGCAGGCTTTCGTGTCGATGCGAAAGACACAACTGCCGCAGGGGATACGTTTAATGGCGCCTTAATGACTGCATTGTTAGAAGATAAACCGCTTGCTGATGCCATCCGTTTTGCCCATGCTGCGGCAGCAATTAGCGTCACCAGAGCAGGCGCACAACCCTCAATTCCGACTAGACAAGAAACCCTCAACTTTTTACAATCACATTAAAACCATGTAGGGGAAACTTACCCCTACTTTTTTCACGTTTTCAATGACCTAGCAACATTCGCTACACGATAAGAGAAACCACAATGGCAACTATGAAAGACATCGCAAGGATAGCGAAAGTATCCACGTCAACCGTTTCCCATGTCATTAATAACTCTCGATTTGTTAGCGATGAAATTCGCGCTAAAGTGATGCATGTTGTTAAGGAACTGAATTACACACCTTCCGCCCTCGCACGCAGTCTAAAAGTCAAAGAAACCAAAACAATCGGCTTATTAGTCACCGCGACCAATAACCCTTTCTTTACCGAAGTCGTCAGCGGCGTAGAACAATATTGTCACCAACATCACTATAATTTAATTCTCTCGAACACAGAGGGCGATACAGATCGCCTGCGCCATAATTTACAAACCCTGATTCAAAAGCAAGTGGATGGTTTATTACTGATGTGTTCTGACGCACGAATTCAAATTGGTAAAGATTTGAATGTCAATTTACCCTTTGTGGTAATGGACTGGTGGCCGACGGAAGAAAAAGCGGACAAGATCTACGAAAACTCCGAGTATGGTGGTTACTTAGCCACTAAGCAACTGATTGAAAAAGGGCACCAGCACATTGCGATTATTACCGGTAATTTAAAAAAGTCACTTGCACAGAACCGATTAGATGGTTATAAAAAAGCCCTAAAAGAAGCCAATATTCCCTTACGCGAAGACTGTATTATTGAAAGTCATTTTGATTTTGAAGGGGGCAAACGCGGTATGGAGAAAGTGCTTGCGTTACAGCCTCGCCCAACTGCTGTCTTTGCTTGTAGTGATAGTATCGCCTTTGGAGCATACCAAACCGTTTGGAGCCAAGGTTTACATATCCCACAAGATATTTCCATTATCGGCTACGATAACATTACCTTAGCGGAGTATATGTCTCCTCCCTTAACCACCATTAACCAACCTAAAGCCGAATTAGGAAAATTAGCCGTCGAAACCTTACTCCAGCGGATCAAAAATCCAACAGCAAAACACCGTACATTATTACTTGAACCTCAATTAGTTTGGCGGGAATCCGTCAGACAATTGACTCAAGAAAAACGTGGGTAAATCCCACGTTTGTGTTAAGAGGTGATGTCAACAGGCTTAATAATTTCACTTGGATAACAACCGAGTACTTTTAAATAATGACTGTATTGTTTCAATTCTTCCAACGCCTGCTGTGTTTCTGGATTATGAATATTCGCCTCAATTTCCAGATAAAACATTTCTTCCCAGGGCTTACCATAGATTGGACGCGATTCCAGTTTGGTCATATTAATTTGATGCTTTTTAAACACGAATAAGGCATCAACTAATGCTCCAGCTTGTTGTGAGGTAGTCATCAACAATAAGGTTTTCGTGTGAATCTGTGGCGATACTTCCAATGGTTTTTTTGCTACAACAATGAAACGAGTAATATTATTGGGTTGGTTGGCAATATCCGATTTTAGTACCGTTAAACCGTATAACGCCCCGCCATCCGCATTTCCTAACGCCGCAATATTCGGCTTATTTAAGCTTGCCACTAACTGCATCGCATGAGAGCTACTTTCACAATATTCAATGTGAACACGTTCTAAGCCTTTAATAAATTGGCTACATTGTTGGATAACTTGCGGATGACTATATAATGTTTCAATTTGACTCAAATCATCTTGTCCATTCACTAAGACACAATGCCGAATCGGATACGCCAGCTCGCCTACTAAAGAAAGATCGGTATGTTGCAATAAATCATACACTTCATTAATGGCACCCGACGTGGTATTTTCCAGTGGTAACACACCGTAATCTGCCTCGCCTGCGCTGACTTTCTCAAAAATCTCATCAAATGAGCGACAGCTCAGTTCCACAAAGGTTTCTTGATAACGTGTTGCATAACTTCTCGCCGCTAAATGGGAATAAGAGCCACGTTTGCCTAAAAACGCAATATGGATATTCTGCTCGCGTTGCGCATTCAGTTTTTTCTGCAAGTAAACTTGTTGTGTGGCAACGGAATCTTCAATAATACGCTGAAAAATATCGGTAATATATTGTGCTTCTAATTGGTAGTTTTGATTTTCAGCAAATTGAATGAGTTCTTGCAACAATTGTTGTTCACGCTCAAGATCACGAAGGGGTTTCTGCGTGATTTCTTTACTACGCGCCACATCAAAGGCTAAGCGATGACGCTCTGACAATAATTTCAATAAATTTCGATCAAGTTGTGTGATCTGTTGACGAATCTCACTTAAATCCAAAGACATATCCTTTCCTGTAGGCTGAAAATTTAGCAAAAACGGACCACACTTTACTGCCTCTTAAAGTGCGGCATATAGAATTTCGTTAACGGCTTGGCGATCTAAATGTTGATGTTCACCTAAGTTATACGCCTGATGTTCGGCTAATTTGTCTAAAATAACAGAAAATTGGCTATCATCAATAGCATAATCAGAAAAACGTGTTTTTACCCCCATTTGTTCAAAAAATTGGCGTGTTTTTTCAATCGAAACCTGTATAGCCTGTTCTTCATCACCTTGATAATGCCAAACACGTTGCGCAAATTGAATCAGTTTTTCTCGCTTATTGGCTTTTTGATGCTGCATCAAGGCTGGCACAATAATCGCGAGCGTTTGAGCATGATCCAAACCATAAAGCGCAGTAAGTTCGTGTCCAATCGCGTGTGATGCCCAATCTTGTACCACACCCACGCCTAAAATCTCATTCAATGCCATAGTCGCTGCCCACATGATATTCGCTCTTGCATCATAATCTGTTGGATTAGCTAACGCTTTCGGTCCTTCTTCAATTAAAGTTTGAAACACCCCTTCCGCAAAGCGATCTTGAATTTTTGCTTGTTGAGGATAGGTCATATACTGTTCAAACGTATGCACAAAGGCATCGATCACCCCATTGGCGGTTTGTTTTTCGGGTATAGAATAGGTCGTTGTCGGATCTAATACCGCAAAGACAGGTCGGACTAAAGGGGAAGCAAAGGACAATTTATCCCCGGTTTGTTGACGACTTATCACCGCATAACCATTCATTTCCGATCCTGTTGCGGGTAATGTCATAATGCATCCAAGGGGTAACGCATGTTGTACGGGATGGTGTTTGGCTAAAATATCCCAAGGTTCGCCTACGAACTTCACCGCACTGGCAATAAATTTACTGCCATCGAGCACCGAACCACCGCCTACGGCTAAAATGAAATCTAAGTTTTCTTGTTTCACAATCTCAACGGCTTTCATTAACGTTTCATAACGTGGGTTAGGTTCGATCCCCGAAAACTCGCGCCAATAGAACCCCGCCAAAGCATTTTCCACTTGGGCAAACACACCATTTTTCTTTACACTGCCACCGCCTGTCGTGACTAAAATCCGCGCATCTTGAGGAATATGCTCACGAATCGCCTGAATTTGTCCTTCGCCAAAAAGTGCTAAGGTAGGTAATTGAAATGTAAAGTTAAGCATAATTGTTCTCCTATGTTCTTTCATTGCGTTCTCGCTTAAACACACAATGAGATAAAATAACACGAATATTGGGAAATCAATCTCCACAATATCAAAAAGAAAAAAGCTATACTTCGTGAGAAATATAGCTTTTTCATAAAAAATAAATAACGTTAAATCAGCACTTGTGTTGGCGATTCATAACCATGTGGAACGGCTTGTTTGTCATCAAATGTCACAAACTCCCACGCTTCTTGATTAGCTAAAACCGCACGCAATAATTTGTTATTTAGCCCATGACCGGATTTATAGGCTTTAAAGTCACCGATAATGTTATAACCCGCCATGTATAAATCACCAATGGCATCTAACATTTTGTGACGCACAAGTTCATCTTTAAAACGTAAGCCGTCTTCGTTCAAAATACGATAATCGTCTAACACTATCGCATTATCTAAACTGCCGCCTAATGCTAAGCCTTGCGATTGAAGATATTCAATATCTTTCATAAAGCCAAAAGTTCTTGCACGGCTAATTTGTTGAACAAAGGCTTGTGCGGAGAAATCCATCACATAATTACGCACATCTTTACCAATCGCAGGGTGCTCAAAGTCAATGGTAAAGTCTAAGCGGAATCCATTATATGGAGTGAACTCTGCCCATTTATCGCCATCCTCAACACGAACTTTTTGTTTGATGCGAATAAATTTTTTCGCTGCGTTTTGCTCTTCAATACCGGCATCAAGTAAAAGGTAAATAAACGGACTGGCGCTACCATCCATAATTGGAATTTCCGGCGCATCCACTTCAATAATCACGTTATCAATACCTAATCCAGCTAACGCGGCATTCAAATGTTCAACCGTTGAAATACGCACGCCTTCTTCATTCACTAAACAAGTACACAGCATTGTATCACGTACCGCATTGGCATTTGCCGGGAACGTCACTGGCGGATTTAAATCCGTACGACAGTAGATGACACCCGTATTTGCCATAGCGGGACGTAACGTCAAGGTTACTTTATTACCACTATGTAAGCCTACGCCGGTGACTTTAATGCTCTGTTTTAATGTTCTTTGCTTAATCATATCTTTCTCTTAACTTATTGTGATAACAACAAGGTTAATTTCAATTTATTTATCTGTATTGCGGATGAAATTTTGCACATTAAACAAATTTTCATCTTTTTGCAAGTTATTTGAGGTACGCGCTGTGATTGGCGTATCCAAAATACTGGTTTTGGTTAAATCTGTTGGTCGTGGTGGCACATGCCCTTGTTGAGCACCATAACCAGAACTTGGGGTCGGATGACCACTCAAATTCGCGGGTTGTAACGGTCTTGACTCACCGACCGTGTGTTGAATAGGCTGTTGTTGACGATGTGGCATCGGCATCTCTGGCGCTTCAATATCGCCAATACCTGTTGCAACAATGGTCACACGAATTTCATCAACCATTTCAGGCACTAGCGTGGTACCAATTACAACAGTGGCCTCTTCTGAGGCAAACTCAGCGACAGTCTTACCAACCACATTAAATTCATCAAGCCCGAGATCCATACCCGAGGTGATATTAACTAATACCCCTTTAGCGCCGGATAAATCAACACGTTCTAATAAATCACTTTTCACTGCAATGCGTGTCGCTTCTTCAGCACGACCTTCACCAGCCGTACCTTTACAAGAACCAAAGCCAATCATCGCTTGTCCCATTTCTGACATCACCGTACGCACGTCAGCAAAGTCCACGTTGATTAACCCTGGCGAGGTAATCATATCCGAAATCCCAGTCACAGAATTACGTAACACATCATTAGCCGCAGAGAAAGCTTGAAGCAACGTCGCATTTTTAGGTAACGCTTTAGCCAGTTGTTCATTTGGAATAATAATCAGAGAATCGACGTGTTTAGAAAGTTCTTTAATCCCCATTTCAGCAAATAACATCCGTTTTTTGCCTTCAAAAGAGAACGGTTTTGTGACGACAGCAACGGTTAAAATACCCAGTTCTTTAGCAATTTGTGCAACGATTGGTGCGGCACCTGTTCCTGTACCACCACCCATGCCCGCAGCGATAAAGACCATATCTGCCCCTTCAAGCATCGCCCGAATAGCTTCTTGGTCATCTTCTGCCGCTTTACGTCCAACATTCGGATTGGCACCTGCACCTAAACCTTTTGTTGTTGAACCACCAATTTGGACGGTTTGCTGAACTTGGCTTTTACGTAAAGCTTGTGCATCTGTGTTCACAGCATAAAAAATAATTTTGCCATGTTCATCTGAATTCATAACAGCTTCATCTAAAAGTGTTCCACCAATATCATTTTTAATCATATTGGCTACCATGTGGTTGACAGCGTTACCGCCCCCCCCACCGACGCCCACAACTTTAATGAGAGCTCCGTCCATTTCACCAAGATCATAATCTACTGGTTCAAACATATTCATTCTCCGTCAATGCTAATTCTCTGCTAGCACATTATTAAAACCTAAATATTTCTTATTGTAGATGAAAAATAGGAATTCTCAAAACTCTGAACCTACTTTCTTTGCAATTTTTTTCATTCCAGACCAAAGGGAACCAAAAAAACCACTTTCATTACTATAAGCATCATTAATTGGGCTTTCATCATTGCTACTATATTCATACTGTAATAAGCCAAGTACTGTAGAATATTGCGGTTTTTTCTCTACGAGATGAGTAACCCCAGTAATATTGAGTGGATTACCAATACGCACATGCAAACCAAATACATCCGTTGCACATTCTTTCAAGTCTTTAATTTGCGCGCCACCGCCGGTGATAACAATACCCGCGATTAACTCAAATTTCATTTGTTTACTTTCTAAATCATATTTAAGCTGAATGAGTTCTTCTTTGACTAATTCAAGAATCTCACGATAACGCCCCGCGGTGACATTAGATAAACGTGTTTTTGAACAACGCTCAATCACACTGCCATCAATACTCATGACATCAAATTGTTCTTCTGGGTTTTGTCTTGGTGGTGTCACCGCACTACCATATTTGACTTTAATATTCTCCGCTTCAACACGAGAGGTTGTTAAATCATACGCAATATCATCGGTCACACGATTGCCAGCATAAGGGATGACTTTACTAAAACGTAATGCACCATTGGTATACACCATCACTTCCATGGTACCTGCACCAAAATCAATCAAGCACACCCCTAAATCTTTCTCATCTTCAGTTAACACTGAATGGCTTGTTGCAATCCCAGAGAAAATCACTTTGTCAATTTTCAGTTTACAGCGTTCAACCGCTTGACGTAAGTTATTTAGCCAATCTTGGTGGCAAGCAATTAAATGCACATTAGAAGTTAAACGACCACCTTGGAAACCCAGTGGATTCTTAATATTTTTTTGCTGATCAACGGCATATTCTTGTGGCAAACGATGCAACACCACTAATCCTTCTGGCATTTTGATTGAACTCGCTGTATGCAAGGCGGCATCAATATCTTCTTGTGTCACTTCCATATCTGCGATCGGCGCAGCACCACTATCATTCCAACTTTGAATATGTTGACCTGTTATCGCTAGCGTAACACTAATAATTTCACAATCTGCTACCGACTCAGCCAATTCAATCGCTCTTTGTACCGAAGTCACAACCGCATTTAAATCGGTAATATTGCCTTTATCAATGCCTTTAGCAGGACAACTGCCTACTCCTAGAATATTCACTACGCCATCAGGTAAAAGTTCACCGACTAAAGCCACGACTTTAGATGTCCCCACCTCTAATCCAACAATAATTTTTGATTCCACAATTTTTGCCATTTTTATCACTTTACATCGTCTAAAACTAATTTATGTCAGCCTCTGAAAATCCTACTGCTGCCCCAACACTATATCGCAAATCGACATAAGATAATTTTTTATTTTCAGGTATCTCAATTTGTGGGTAAATGGTCACAAAACGATCTAATTTCGCTTTCCATTCCCCTCTGCCTAATTTTAATACAAGATTATTATCAAGTACAATTTGCCATGCGCCACGATCATCAATGGCGATTGCCTTTAGCGCTAACCCTTTCTCTTTTAAATTGAGATACACTTGATTCCACGCTTGTAATACTTTCGCACTTTGATAATCGGGTCCTGACAAGTGCGGTAAATTTTTTTCTTTTAATTTGTCAAAAGGTAATTGGAAAATCGCCCCATCGTTTGAGAGAAATTCAGCGTCGTTCCAAATCGCAATTGGCGTATGTTCCGCCAAGGCAATACTGAGTTTATCTGGCCATATTTTACGTACCACCGCCCCTTTTATCCAAGGCATGGTTTCAATTTGTTCGCGTACAGCATCAATATCTTGACCAAAAAAACCTTTTAAATCGCCCATTTTCAATACTGCATCACGAATATCATCGTAAGTGGTAAACGTCGGTGTTCCCGTTAAAATAAAGGCACTAATGGGTTTACTATCAAGTTTATCCATAAGCTGCTGCCAGTTTGCATAAGCATAAAAAAACACGGCAAGACAACATAGCAAAAAGGTCAATTTAAGGTTCTTTATCATCCCTATCTTGGTCTCATTGCTTTTTTTCACACCCTGTGTTGTTTTACGTTTTAAGCCTTTCATTCAGCACTCAACTCCAAAATCTTCACAACCAGTTGCTCAAATGAATACCCGACTGTTGCAGCGGATTTAGGAAATAAACTATGACTTGTCATGCCTGGGTTAGTATTCACTTCCACTAAACGGAACGCCTCATTGCCATCTAACATCACATCAATACGGCTCCAACCACGGCATCCCACCACATCATAAGCCTGTTTCACCAATTGTTTTAATTCATCTTCACGTTCAGCACTTAAGCCAGATGGACAAAAATATTGGGTATTATCTGAAATGTACTTTGCCTCATAATCATAAAATTCACCTTCTGGCACAATACGAATGGAAGGTAACACTTCATTATCTAATACAGGTACCGTAAATTCGGCACCGGATAACCACTCTTCAATTAAGACTGTATCATCGTATTTTAAGGCAAAATCGACCGCACTTTTCAGATCTTCCACCCGTTTTACTTTGGTTAACCCTACACTAGAGCCTTCTAATGAAGGTTTCACCATTACAGGTAAGCCTAACTTTTCGACAACAGCACTAGGATTAAGTTCGCCCACATTGGCTTTTGTCACAATTTCCATCTCAGCAACTGGCAAACCAAAAGCTTTCCACAACATTTTTGTTCGCATTTTATCCATTGTCAGTGCTGAGGTCATGACGCCACACCCCGTGTAGGGAATACCAATCTGTTCTAATAGTCCCTGCATGGTGCCATCTTCACCGCCACGACCATGTAAAATATTAAAAACACGATCAAAACCCTGTTCCTTTAAAGTCGCTACAGGAAAGGTTTTCGGATCGATAGGGTGTGCATCAAAGCCAGCACTCAGTAACGCATTGAGCACCGCCTGACCTGAATCCAAAGAAACCTCACGCTCTGCTGAAGTGCCCCCTAATAACACGGCAATTTTTTCTTGTTTTAATGTTTTTTTCATTGTACCACCTATTCTTTGGTCCAAGTTTCTGCTAATTGACGCGCAATTTTACTCACATTACCCGCACCCTGTGCCAAAATTAAATCCCCATCTTGTAAAACTTGATCTAGAATCTCTCCTAACTGACGATGATCAGAAACAAAAATAGGATCGACTTTACCTAAGTTACGAATAGAACGACACAAAGAACGGCTATCTGCGCCGGCGATCGGCGTTTCACCCGCCGCATACACATCTAACATAATTAAGACATCCACTTGCGAAAGCACTTGGACAAAATCATCAAATAAGTCACGTGTTCTTGAATAACGATGCGGTTGGAAAATCATCGCAATACGCTTATTTTCCCAACCTTGGCGTGCGGCTTGAATGGTCACGCCCACTTCCGTTGGATGATGACCATAATCATCGACTAACATCACTTTGCCATTTGGACGAATAAATTGACCAAGTTGATCAAATCGACGTCCTGCTCCTTGGAAATCGGCTAAGGCTGCAAGAATCGCTTCATTACCAATACCTTCTTCTTTCGCTACCACTAGCGCCGCCGTGGCATTCAATGCATTATGGCGACCCGGTACATTCAACAACACATCAATGCGCTCACCACTTGGTGTAATGACAGTGTAATGCCCTTGGAATCCTGTTTGCTGATAATCTTCAATGCGATAATCCGCTTTTTCACTGAAGCCATAGGTAATCACTTGGCGTCCAACTTTGGGTGTCAGTTCAGTTAATACATCATCATCCGCGCACAACACCGCCAATCCATAAAATGGCAAATTATGTAAGAAATTCACATAGGTGTGTTTCATCTCTTCAAAACTGCCGTGATACGTTTCCATATGATCGGGTTCAATGTTAGTGACCACAGACACCATAGGCTGCAAATGTAAAAATGAAGCATCACTTTCATCTGCTTCGGCAATTAAGTAACGGCTACAACCTAAATGGGCATTTGTCCCTGCAGACTTCACTAATCCACCATTTACGAAAGTCGGATCCAAGTCCGCTTCAGCATAAATCATTGAAATCATTGCTGTAGTCGTCGTCTTACCATGTGTACCCGCCACCGCAATACCATGACGAAAACGCATAATTTCAGCCAACATTTGTGCACGCTGAATAACAGGAATACGTCTTTCTTGTGCTGCGACGACTTCAACATTATCTGCTCTTATCGCACTTGACACCACAACCACACTTGCCCCATCGATATTCTCTGCCGCATGCGAGAAAGCAATCTTGGCACCTAAGGACGTTAAGCGTGCCGTGACCGCACTTTCCATAATATCCGAACCAGTGACAAAATAACCTTCATTTAATAACACTTCTGCAATTCCGCCCATACCAGCACCGCCAATACCAACAAAATGGATCTGACGAACACGGCGCATTTCCGGGATCATATCTCTTACCCGTTGCTGAAAAGCTTTACCACATTTTGAATTCATCATTTACACGTTCCTAATCTTGATTCGCTTCTTCGATAATCACTTCCGCGACACGTTGTGCGGCGAGTGGGGTTGCCATGGCTTTTGCTTTAATTGCCATTTGTTGCAAGGTTTCACGATCGAATTGCGTTAATACACTCACTAATTTCTCCGCAGTCAATTCTGCTTGTGGAATAATGGTTGCCGCACCGGCATCCGCTAAATATTTCGCATTTAAATACTGTTGCTGATCTTTATGCTGAAATGGCACAAAAATCGCTGCTGCGCCTACTGCAGCAAGTTCACTTACGGTTAAAGCCCCTGAACGACAAATGACGATATCCGCCCAAGCATAGGCGTCTGCCATATTATCAATAAATTCCGTGATGGTGACCGAGGCATGTTCTGGATACAATGTCGTGACTTGCTCAACGGCACCTCGCCCAACTTGATGACGGACTTCAAGTTTGTCGGATAATTGTGCAACAACATTGGGCAACGTTTGATTAAGGACTCTTGCGCCCTGACTACCGCCTACCACGAGTACACGTAATTTCCCTTCTCGCCCTGCAAAACGTTGTTCTGGCGTAGGTTGAGAAAACAATGTTTGTCGTACGGGATTACCAACTACTTCCGCATTGGGAAACGCAGTTGGAAAGGCTTGTAAAACACGTCTGGCAATTTTTGCTAACCAACTATTGGTTAAGCCTGCTACCGCATTTTGCTCATGTAAAATCACAGGGATGCCACATAATTTTGCCGCAATGCCACCCGGACCAGACACATAGCCCCCCATGCCTAACACAGCATGCGGTTGATAGGCTTTAATAATTTTACATGCTTGTAATATTGCCCTAAAAATACGAAAAGGCGCACTCAGTAAAGCTTTTATCCCTTTACCGCGTAAGCCTGAAATTTGGATAAATTGAATAGGGATATGATGTTTTGGCACTAATTGCGCTTCCATACGATCCGCCGTCCCTAACCAACAAATATCCCACCCTTGTTGTTGTAAATATTGTGCCACCGCAATTGCAGGGAAGACATGCCCTCCGGTCCCACCTGCCATGACTAATAATCTTTTCTTTTGTTCGCTCACATCCCGTCCCTTTGCTTTATGCACCCACAAAAACCACGTGATTTTTGCCTTCAAAGTGCGGTCATTTTTTGTAAATTTTAATCATCCCGTAAACGTGCTTGCCCAATTCGCATTAATCGATTTTCATGATCAATTCGCAGTAACAAGCCAATGGTCATAGACATAATAATTAAACTGGAGCCACCATAACTGATGAGCGGAAAGGTTAAACCTTTAGTAGGTAACAAGCCGAGAGACATCCCTAAATTGACAAAACCTTGGAAGAAAATCCAAAAGCTGATACCAAAGGCAAAAAAACCTTTAAAGCGTTGTTCTAATAATAAGGATTCCCGCCCAATTTTCATGGCACGGAAAATTAACAGCCCGAGTAATATCACAATCACTAAAATGCCTAAAAAACCGAACTCCTCGCCCACTACTGCCATCACGAAGTCAGTATGCGCTTCAGGTAAATATTCTAATTTTTGAATAGAATTCCCGAGTCCTTCTCCTACCCATTCACCACGCCCAAATGCCATTAAAGAGTTAGAGAGTTGGAAACCGGTACCGTAGGGATCTTTGAAAGGATCAAGAAAACCCGTGAAACGTTTTAAACGATAAGCGGAAGATAAAACTAACCACACAAACAAAAGTCCACCAAACGCCATTAACCCAACAAACTGCCAAAAGTTAGCCCCAACAATAAATAATAGTCCGAAAGTAATCACAAAAAGAACGACGGTACTGCCGAGATCAGGCTGTGATAATAAAAAGAGTCCCATCAATCCCATCAATGCAAAGGGTTTAAATGCACTGAGTTTACGACTTCTCACCTCATCATATTTACGCGTAAAATAGCTGGCTAAAAAACACGTCAGCGCCAATTTCGCAAATTCTGCTGGCTGGAAGTTAAATAACACCATCGGAATCCAACGACGCGCCCCATTTACGGATAAGCCAATGCCAGGAATGAGTACTAGAACCAACAGAAAAATAGCAAAAGCAAATAAGCGGACATGCCATTGTTCCCATTTCTCCATTGGTACTTGCACACACAGATAACAGGTCACACAGGAAAGAAATACATAAATCGCATCACGCTTGGCGAAGTAAAACGGATCTTTAAATAAGCGGGTTCCCACTGGAATAGACGCAGAAGAAACGGCCAATAAACCAATTAAAAGTAAAACAAAAAAGAGCAACAGCAAGGCACGATCGTATAACAAATTACTCGGTGTAATACGCGTCCAATCCTCATATTGCTGCTTTACTTTATCTAAAAATGGCATACTGCTTTCACCTAACTTACTTTTGCTAAACGTGTAAATTCATCACCACGTTGTTCGAAACTGCTAAACTGATCTAAACTGGCACAAGCAGGAGAAAGTAAAACCATATCACCTGCTGACAAGGTTGGACGTAAGGCGTTGATCGCTTCTTCCATTGTGCTAAAACGTTGACTTCTTGGCGAGAGTGCTGCAAGTTGTTCGCCATCTTGACCAAAACAATAGCAAATAATATTCGGTTGATTAATTAAACTGGCTAATTCCGAAAAGTCCGCACCTTTACCATCGCCACCGAGTAACAAATGCAATGTCCCGTTTAACTGTAAGCCAGTTAACGCGGCAACAGTACTGCCCACATTGGTGGCTTTTGAATCATTCACCCAGCGTACACCATGGGCAAAATGAGCTAATTGGAAACGGTGATCTAGCCCGTTAAACTCACGCAATGCACGACGAATACTCTCTAATGGAATACCGGCAGCCTGTGCTAATGCGATGGCCGCCAGTGCATTCATATAGTTATGACGTCCAACTAATTTCATCTCATCACAAGCCAACACCCGTTCGTCTTTCGCCATCAAATATGACCGCCCTTTTTCGGTTTTTAACCAATAATCAGCATTGTCTTCGCCAAAGCTTACTCCATTTTTTAATCCGTCCATTACGGTTAGTGCATCTTCCGCATTAATCACCGCAGTTTGGGCATGATGATAGATTTTTAATTTTGCTTGGCGATAGTCTTCTAAGTCCACATAGCGATTCATGTGATCTTCACTAATATTTAACACCGTTGCAGAAGTGGCTTTTAAGCTGTATGTCGTTTCTAGTTGGAAACTGGATAATTCCAATACATACATATCATGTGCTTGTTCTAATAACGACAGTGCAGGAATACCAATATTACCGCCCATGCCAACCTTCAAGCCCGCCGCATTTACCATGTGCGCAACAAGTGATGTCACAGTGCTTTTGCCATTTGAGCCCGTAATCGCAATAATCGGCTTTTTCGCTTCACGGCAGAACAGCTCAATATCGCCAATCACCTCAATACCTGCTGCAAGTGCGGTCTGAATTTCTGGTGTTTTAACCGCTAATCCTGGACTAATAATAATCAGATCACTCTCGAGTAACCATTGTTGGTTTAAACTGCCAGTATGCAACGGTACATTTTTTGCCAATTGTTCCGCCCCTGCCGGCTGCGTTCTCGTATCAATCACACGCACATCCGCTTGTTTTGCCAGTAGGAAATCAACACAAGATAGCCCTGTTTTCCCCAAACCAATCACGGTAACTTTTTTATTTTTATAAGACGTTTGCATAAGATATCGTTTTGTCTTTTAGCGAAGTTTTAAAGTAACGAGCCCAACAAGGACCAGCATTAAGGAAATAATCCAAAAGCGGACGATCACGCGTGGTTCTGGCCAGCCTTTTAACTCAAAATGATGATGAATGGGTGCCATACGAAAAATACGCTGTTTACGTAATTTATAAGACCCCACCTGTAAGATAACGGAGAGTGTCTCGACCACAAATACCCCGCCCATAATGACTAATAAGAATTCTTGGCGGACTAACACCGCAACCACTCCCAAGGCGCCTCCTAAGGCTAATGAGCCAACATCGCCCATGAAAACTTGCGCCGGATAAGTATTAAACCAGAGAAAACCAAGCCCTGCGCCCACAATCGCCGTACAGAACACCACTAATTCAGCACTAAATTTGATATAAGGAATGTGTAAATATTCTGCAAAATTCACGTTACCGGTTGCCCACGCAATCAACGCAAATGCTCCCGCGACTAAGACCGTCGGCATAATTGCTAATCCATCTAAACCGTCAGTGAGGTTGACAGCGTTGCTGGTTCCCACAATCACAAAGTAGGTCAGAATAATATAGAATAAACCTAATTGTGGCATGATTTCTTTAAAGAAAGGCACGACTAAACAGGTTGCATCCGTATCTTTACCAATCGCATACATACCAAAGGCGGCAACAAGCGCAATCACAGATAACCAGAAATATTTCCAGCGTGCAATTAAGCCATCGGTATTTTTACGGGTAATCTTACGGTAATCATCCACGAACCCAATTGCCCCATAACCTAATAACACAAACAAGCTAAACCAGACGTAAGGATTCGCCAAATTTGCCCATAATAAAGTACTTACAGTAATCGCAAATAAAATCATGACACCGCCCATAGTTGGTGTGCCACGTTTACTAAAATGACTTTCCGGTCCATCATGACGAACTTCTTGACCAAATTTGAGTAGCTGTAAACGACGAATGACTTTCGGACCAATCCACAACGAGACCAAAAGTGCGGTTAATAACGCTAAAATGGCACGTACTGTGATATAAGAGATCACATTAAATCCGCTGTAATATTGTTGTAAAAACTCACCGAGCCAAACTAACATACAAAGTTTTCCCTTAAAGTATTAATCACATCCTCCATTTGCATTCGACGTGATCCTTTTGCTAATAAAACGATTTTTTGGTTTTCTTTTAATTTTTCACTCAACAGTTGCGTTAGTTCACGGCACAACAACGCTTTATCCGTAAAATGTTTACCTAAACATGCTTGAGAAATCACCGCACTTTCGCTGCCAAACGAGTACACCCTCTCTAATTGCGCCGCTTTCGCACATTCCGCCACCTGTTGATGACAAATTTGGCTATTTTCGCCTAATTCTGCCATATCTCCAACAACTAAAATTCGAAATGCGTCATATTTTTGTAGAACACGAATCGCTGATTGTAATGAATCCACATTGGCATTATAAGTATCATCAAGTAATAAGAGATTGTCACAAGGTTGTACTGGATATAACCGCCCTTTCACTTGTGTGCGAACTTCTAAACCTTGTTTGATTTGCGCTAAGGTCGCCCCCACATTCATGGCTAACGCAGAGGCAGCTAAAGCATTTTTGACATTATGTTCCCCCAAATAAGGGAGATGAATCGTGGTTTTCCCTTGTGGTGTACATAAATCAAAAGTCGATCCCGCTTCATGAAATATAACATTATCGGCATAAAAATCGGCTGTGTTATCTTGATAAGCGAAATATTGTACCCTGTGAGCACCAATATCCTGCGCCCACTTACTGCGATAATCATGCTCTTTATTGATAATCGCCACACCATCCAGCTGTAAACCACGATAAATTTCACCTTTGGCTGTTGCCACGCCTTCAAGACTGCCAAAGCCTTCTAGATGAGCAGCAGCCACATTATTCACTAATGCCACATTCGGTTGTACTAACCCCGTGGTATAAGCGATTTCACCTTGATGATTTGCGCCTAATTCAATCACCGCAAATTGATGTTGCTCGGTTAAACGCAATAAGGTTAAAGGCACACCAATATCATTATTAAAATTACCTTGTGTAAATAAAACCTGCTCAACACCGACCGCACTTTGTAGAATGCTAGCGGTCATTTCTTTTACTGTGGTTTTGCCGGATGATCCTGTCATCGCTAGCGTGCGTGGATTCACTTGCTGTTTCACCCATTTGGCAAGTTCACCAAGTGCAATGCGTGTATCCTTAACGATCAACTGTGGCACTGAAATTTGCGTATCCGCACGCTCAACCACAAGGGCGTTTGCCCCTTGTGCGACGGCTTTATCTAAATAATTATGCGCATCAAAATGTTCACCTTTTAAGGCAAAAAAGAGTGAACTGGCAACACGCTGACGCGTATCTGTACTGATATTCTCTACAACAACATTTGCCTCGCCCACCAATTCGGCTTGTAAAATCGTTGCCAGTTGTTTTGTTGTTAATTTAAGCATGGTGATGATTTACCTTAAAATACTGTTGTACGGTTTCTTGATCAGAGAAATGCTGTTTCTGTGTGCCGATAATTTGATAGTCTTCATGCCCTTTTCCCGCAATCAGCACGACATCATCACTATCTGCTTTTTGTAATGCCTGAATAATCGCTTGATCTCGAGCGTGGCAGACCTCAACGTGTTGCGGATGTTCAAATCCAGCCAGAATATCTTGCACAATTTGCGCCGCGGATTCAGTTCGCGGATTATCATCTGTCACAATCACGTGATCAGCAAATTGCTCCGCAATTTTCGCCATGAGAGGACGTTTACCACGATCACGATCACCACCACAACCAAACACACACCACAATTTCCCCTGACAATGTAATCGCGCTGCTTGCAAAGCTTTCTCTAACGCATCTGGCGTATGCGCATAATCCACAATCGCGGTAGGTTGGTTTGATGCACTTAATCTTTCCATCCGACCACACACCCCCGTTAATTGAGGCACCGTCTTCATGAGTTTTTCGATGTCATAGCCCAATGAAAGTAAGGTAGCAAACACCAACAGCAAATTACTAACATTAAACTGCCCTATCAATGCACTATGTAATTCGCCTTTTCCCCAACTTGATTCAAATTGAATTCGTGCACCTTTCTGACTAAACTGAATCGCAGTTGCTTTCAACCAATGAGCTTGATGAGGTTTAAAATCTGTCTGACAGCTGACGGCTACTGCATTGGGTTGTTCCTGTAACCAAGTTTGTCCGACGCTATCGTCTGCATTAATAATTTGGTATTGGGAATGCAATTCGGTAAATAAGCGTTTTTTGGCCAACGCATAATTTTCCATACTTTGATGATAATCCAAATGATCACGGCTGAGATTAGTAAAAATAGCAACATCAAAGGCTAACGCTTCAACGCGGTGCTGCACTAGTCCATGTGATGAAACCTCAATCGCGGCGAAATCTGCACCTCGCTTAACAAAATCCGCTAAAGAAGCTTGAACTTCCACTGCAGATCCAGTGGTATTGGTTGCTTCTTTTACCTGCCCCAACAACCCATTGCCAATCGTTCCCATCACAGCACTGCGATGCCCCAGTAATGTTGTCCATTGCGCTAACAATTGCGAAATAGTAGTTTTGCCATTCGTGCCCGTCACCCCAACCAAGGTCAATTTGTGCGACGGATCATCATAAAAAAGCCCCGCTAACGCAGAAAGGTGAGATCCTAATTGATAAAATGAAATGATCGGCACCCCTTGTTCTATTTTCGTGCTCAAATGTTGCTGTGCATCCTCTGTTTCAGCCAACACCGCACTTGCCCCCTTGGCGATGGCTTGCGGAATATACTGACGTCCATCAACTTGGTGCCCCTGTAATGCAACAAAAAGACAGCCTTGCTTTACAGCCCGACTGTCTAGAATCATGTCCGTCAATTCAATATTTGGGGCAAGTTCAACTTGCCCCAAAAGTGCGGTTAATCTTCGCATAATTTCTTCTTAGTTTGTCGTTGTTCCATTATCACTATTCAAACGCACAACGCGTCTTGCCATTTTATCTTGTGGCATCGCATCTGGTGGAATATTATTCACACGTAACGCATAGCCCATAATACTGGAGAACACCGGTGCTGAAATAGCGCCCCCATAATATTGTCCCGCTTTTGGATCATTAATTAAGACAATTAACGCATAACGTGGATCAGAAATAGGTGCGACGCCGGCAGTATAAGCGATATATTTATCCACATAACGCCCATTTTCTAATTTTTTCGCCGTCCCCGTTTTAATGCCGACACGGTAACCTTCCACCATGGCTTTCTTATTTTTAATCGCCACTTTTTCCATCATATTGACCACTTCACGGGTAATCTTTTCTGGATACACGCGTTGACCAATTACGGGAGGATCCACTTTGGTAATCGAAAGTGGACGATAAATACCAAAACTACCAAGTGTCACATAAGCTCGTGCAATTTGTAATGGTGTCGCATTAATCCCGTAACCATAAGCCACGTTAGCACGTTCAATATCAGACCAACGTTTACGGTTCGCATTAAGTAAGCCAGATTGTTCACCAATTAAACCAAGATCCGTTGGTTTACCAAGTCCCGCATGCATGTAGGTTTCCATTAACGCGCTGGGTGGCATACGTAATGCTAAACGGCTCACCCCTCGGTTACTGGAATGCTCTAAAATGCCATCTAATGTTAATTGATCACGTGGTGCCACATCGCGAATTTCATGTCCATTCAACACTAAAGGTCCAGTATTAATTACTTCATTACGTTTAGCTGCACCACGTTGAAGGGCGGCAAGCACTACAAACGGTTTGACAGTAGATCCCGGTTCAAAGGTATCTGTAATCGCTCGGTTACGCATGAAATCAGCTTTGACTCCGACACGATTATTTGGGTTATAAGACGGGGCATTCGCCATCGCTAACACTTCACCTGTTCGGACGTCCACTAATACTGCCGTACCTGATTCGGCTTTATTTTCCGCCACTGCTTTTTTAATTTCGCGATAAACCATGGATTGTAATTTTTCATCAATACTTAACGTCACATCCTGCGCATCGTATTTTTTCACATCCGCAATATTTTCAACGATATTGCCAAATTTATCTTTACGATACGTACGCGAACCTGATTTACCGATCAACATCGAATTAAAGCTTTTTTCAATACCTTCAATCCCATCCCCATCAATATTGGTATAACCAATTAAATGGGCGACTTCTTCGACACGCGGATAAAAACGGCGTGCTTCATTTTTAAGCACCACACCTTTTAATTTTAACTCTCTGACATAATCAGCCACAGTTGGAGAAACTTGACGTGACAAATAAACGAAACGTGATTTCGGATTTTTTTCAATCCGTTTAATCATGTCATGATATGAAATGCCGAGCACCTCAGCCAAGGCTTTCCAACGCTCTTTATCAAGGAAAGAATTTTTGTCAAAAATATCTTTAGGATCCGCAACGATAGAATACATGGGTACACTCACAGAGAGTAATTGACCATGCCGATCGAGAATCGAACCACGGACTGATTGAATTTCTTGAATGCGTAAAGAACGCTTATCCGCCTCATCAGTTAACGTATCTGAATTGATGATTTGCACACTGGCAGCCTTTCCAATTAATACTACTAAACAACCCATAATGATGAGTAATGACGAAAAATAACGCCATTTTAAAAAACTATTTTCATAAACCATTTTGGGTTTATTGAGCTTAATTGCGTCATTTTTAGCAAATCTGACTTTTTTGATTTTCTTCGTCGTATTAAATTTAACCATCTTGTTATCCCCAAATGCTACTCTAGGATCAACACTTCTTGTTCTGGCTCAACGCGCTTCATCCCTAATTGGCGTGCAATGGCTTCAATGCGGGTATTATCACTTTGCGTGGCTTCTTCTAATTTCAAATTTAAATATTCATTCTCAAGCGCTTGATGCTCAAGCACGAGCTGACCATTTTCTGCCACTAAAATTCGGGTCTGGTGCGTAATCCAAATAGTGCCCAATGCCGTCATCACAATCAAAAACAATAAAGCAATGAGAGTTTTATTAGCACTAAACAAATCATCTAAAATAATATTCTGTAATGGATAACGATCTTGACTCTCTAACATCACAACTTCTCCGCTACACGTAATACTGCACTTCTAGAACGCGGATTTTGTTGTTGCTCTTGCTCTGTTGGCATGATCGCTTTACCAATCACTTTTAAAGTTTGTGTCCGCTGAATCTGATCATCACGTAAAGGTAAACCTTTAGGAATATCTTCTCCCTTACTTTGCTTACGCATAAAGTGTTTCACCATGCGATCTTCTAACGAATGAAAGCTGATAATCGCTAATCGCCCTTGTGGCGCGAGCACTTGTACAGCTGATTTCAACACGCTCTCGAGTTCATCTAATTCCGCATTAATAAAAATCCGAATCGCCTGAAAACTGCGTGTCGCAGGATGCTTATGTTTATCTTTAAAAGGGACCGCATTGGCAATCAGCTCTGCTAATTGCAAGGTTCTACTCAATGGTTCTGTGCCATGTTGTAATGCCTGTTTGTTATAATGCACAATCGCTTGTGCAATACGTTTAGCAAACCGTTCTTCCCCAAAGGTTTTTAACACCCAAGCTAAATCTTGTTCTGATACCTGTTGTAACCACTCACTTGCCGATAAACCTTGTGTGGTATCCATACGCATATCAAGCGGACCATCTTTCATAAAGCTAAAGCCGCGTTCTGCTTCATCTAACTGAGGAGAAGACACACCTAAATCCAATAAAATCCCATCGACTTTACCGACAAGATTTAATCGTTCACAAATGCGAGGAATGTCAGAAAAACTACGATGTTCAATATGAAAGCGGGGATCTTGAATCGTCTTCGCCTCAGCAATAGCACGTGGATCGCGATCAATCGCAATCAAACGCCCATTATCGGCTAAACGGGAAAGGATTAAACGAGAATGTCCACCTCGTCCAAATGTACCATCGATATAGATACCTTTTTCTTTCAAGGCTAAACCTGCTACTGCCTCATTGAGTAAGACAGTAATATGCGCAGGTGATGAAAAATGATCTTTATCGTTCATAACTATTTACCAACGGTACAAATAAAAGGAAATTAAAATAATTAAGAGAAGATAAGGCGGTGCCTAGCACCGCTTACCTTTTGCTAGTGCTGCTGTTCTATTGTGTGAAAGTTGACTTTCTTTATAATGACAGCATTTTTAATTCTTCAGATAGTGCAAACTGACCACTTGCACCCAACGCCATATCTTGTTCAATTTGAGCATGCCATTCCGCATCGCTCCAAATTTCAAATTTATTTAATTGCCCAACAAGCATCAGGCTTTTTTCTAATTTCGCGTGAAGGCGTAAAGGTCCGCTAATTAATATCCGTCCGGCACTATCCAGTTCACATTCAGTGGCATATCCAAGCATAACGCGTTGAAGACTACGCTGTACGGGATCAAAATTTGAAAGTGCTAACAGTTTTTGTTCAACTAATTCCCATTCTTTTAACGGATAAAGTAATAAACAAGGTTGGCGAATATCGACGGTGCAGACCATTTGCCCTGCATTTTGTTCAATAATTTCAGCACGATAACGCGTCGGGATCGCAATACGTCCCTTTGAATCCAAGTTAATTGCTGATGCGCCACGAAACATAAGTTGTTTCCCTTTTTATGATTGCGACAAATGAATTTCGGGAATTTTTCCAACTTTTTACCACAAAACTCCACTTATTACCACTTTTATTCAAGTTTATTATTAGTTCGCTTAACTTGCAAGCAATTTAACGCGTTCTAATGCAAAGTTTTGTCTATTTTTTTATCGCATTAAAAAGAAAAACTGAATTCCATCGTAAAAACGAAAAGACGAAACAACAGAAACAAAAATGCCCTATCAATCAACGATCAACAGGGCATAGGATGAGATAAAAAACGAGATTATTGTTTGACTAAATCGTCAACCAAGGCATCAGGATCACCTTTAGCAATTGGTTTTAATAAGGTAAAGAACAAGACAGTACAGAACACCGTTAAACCAATACCAATATAAACAGAAAGTTGATAGTCTAAATTGAAACCGATCTTGTTATAGGCTAAGTAAGTGAAACAAACGGTACTGATGAACATTGCTGGAAGCGTACAAACCCAGTGGAATTTACCGTAACGGAATAAATACGCTGCTGCAGTCCATAACATCACCATTGCTGTCGTTTGGTTTGCCCAGCTGAAATAACGCCACAATACGCTGAAGTCAATTTTCGATACAATGAACCCTAACACGAAAAGTGGCACCGCGATCATTAAACGTTTAAATAATGTTTTTTGTTCAAACTTAAAGAACTCAGCAATGATTAAACGTGCTGCACGGAATGCGGTATCGCCAGAGGTAATTGGTAATACCACCACACCAAGAATTGCAAATACACCACCCACAGCACCGAGGAAGTAGATTGAAGAATCATATACCACTTTCGATGGTGAACCGGCTGCAATCGCAGCTTGTAATTCTGTTGGGTCTTGATAGAAACTTAATCCTACCGCACACCAAACTAAGGCAATCACCCCTTCAGCAATCATCGCACCATAGAAAATGAAACGACCTTCTTTTTCATTTTGTGCACAACGTGCCATTAATGGCGATTGCGTCGCATGGAAACCAGATAATGCACCACAAGAGATAGTTAAGAATAATAATGGCCAAATTGGTAAATCACCTTTTGGTTGTAAATTCTCAAAGAATTTACCCACTTCTAATCCACCTACTGTACGGAAAAACTCGATTGGCTCATTGCTATTTAAATGACTGCTGACTAAGCCAAACATCATACCGAATGTCATGAACAGTAATAAAGCACCAAATAACGGGTAGATACGACCGATAATTTTATCAATCGGTAATAACGTTGCGATGATGTAGTAAACAAAAATAATGGTTGTCCAAATCACTAAGACGGTAGCAGCATCATAACCAAATACAGTTGCAGCCGCCCCTGCGCTCTCTACGACACCCAAATTATCCATGGTAATAGTACTTAATAATTTTGCTGGACTAGCAACGAAAACCACACCAACGAGAAGTAATAACACTACCGCAAGCATATTAATAAAGGCTTTCACTGGTGCGCCTAAATAACGACCTGCTAATGTTGGCATTGACGCGCCCCCATTACGCACACTTAACATACCACAGAAGTAATCATGCACTGCACCGGCAAAAATACAACCGAGCACAATCCATAACATTGCGACGGGTCCATATAACGCACCGAGAATTGGTCCAAAGATTGGGCCTGTTCCTGCAATGTTTAATAATTGAATCAACCAAATCTTTTTAGTTGACATTGGCATGTAATCAACACCATCGTTCATTGTATAAGCGGGTGTTGCTTTTTTTGGGTTGATCACAAAGATCTTTTCAATAAATTTTCCGTATACAAAATAGCCCAAAACTAATATTGCAACGCAAAAAAAGAACCATAACATAATAGAGTACCTATCCTAGTAGATTAAATATTTAGACAACTTTTTTATGCAAAAGCCGTGCGTATTTTATTTCAGTTGTAATTATTAAGTAAACAAGTAAGCCTGCTCGCATTGCAAAATAGTTACAACTTTGTGATAAATATCACGCTTTCACGCGCCTTCCCTCACGCTCAGAGTGGTTTATCCTCCTTTTCTCCGCACTTGTCATACCAGATATAACTAAAAATAATAATTACTTTCATTTGTACATAACAGTATAATTAGCCGAATTTTTATTTTTCACCCCAACAAGGAAAGCCAACATGAAAACTGTCTTCACATCTACTCTCGCCGTCACTTTATTGATGGCAAGCCAATTCGTTTCTGCCGTTACCGTCAAAGATCAAAAAGGGGAATTTACTTTAGATAGCGTACCCAAACGTGTTGTTGCTTTAGAATATTCTTATGTAGATGCACTTGCACAAATTGGTGTCAGCCCTGTTGGTGTCGCAGATGACAATGATAAAACCCGTATTCTGCAAAAAGTACGCGATAAAGTGCAACCATGGGAATCGGTGGGGACGCGTTCTCAACCGAGTTTAGAAGCGATCTCTGCACTTAAACCAGATTTGATCATTGCCGATGATAATCGCCATTCTGCCGTCTATGAAGAACTCAAGAAAATCGCACCGACAGTCGTCTTTAATTCCCGCCATGAGAACTATCAAGAAAACCTTGAAACTGCACAAAAAATCGGTGATTTATTAGGTAAATCAAAAGAAATGCAAACGCGTATTGCAAAACATAAGCAGGATATTGCGGACATCGCCAAAACGTTACCGAAAGGGAAAAAAGCGATTATCGGTGTTTCACGTGAAACCCAATTTAATTTATATAATAGCGAATCCTATGCCGGTGGCTTAGTGGAAGTGCTAGGTTATGAAATGCCAAAAGCCCGTGCCGATAACCAACCTAATGCTTCGGTTGGTTTAGAACAAGTGGCGGCAGAAAAGCCTGATCTGATGATCTTAATCCATTATCGTGATGAGAGTATTGCAAGAAAATGGGAAAATGAAGCCTTATGGAAAATTATCCCTGCAGTGAAAAATGGTCAAGTCATCTTAGCCAATGATAATTTATGGGCAAGAGCACGTGGTATTGATGCCGCTGAAGTAATGGCTAAAGAAGTCCAAGACTTTGTAACGAAATCCGCCAAATAATGAAAAACTTTCTACGTTGGAGCTTCCCCACAGGTATCTTATTTGGGCTTTTGTGGGGAAGCTTATTTTTATACTACCCAACCCCGATTTCAGCGTGGGAAACCCTTCAGGCATTCATCGGACTCGACGATGAATTAGTCCAAATCACTATCCTCGATTTACGCTTACCCCGTTCTTTAGTTGCCATAGCGATGGGCGCTAATTTGGCCGTCGCAGGCGCATTGTTACAAACTATCACGCGTAATCCCTTAGCCTCGCCTTCGTTATTAAGTGTCAATGCAGGTGCAAGCTTAGCGATGGTAACAGCAACAGCGGTCATGCCTAGTTTTTTCTCAGGTTATAGCATTGCCTTCATTTCCAGTATTGGTGGAGGATTAAGCTGGTTATTAGTGATGCTGATTAGTGGCGGATGGCATGCACGTGCAGAACGTAACCGCGTAATTCTGGCAGGGATTGCCGTGTCTTTATTTTGTGCGGCATTAACCAAGTTAGTGATTATTATTGCCGAAGATCATGCTGCGAATATCATGAATTGGCTTGCTGGTGGAATTGCTCATGCGCGTTGGGGAGAATGGTGGATCATTTTACCGTTTTTCGTGTTAAGCCTACTTTTTTGTACTTTCTTTGCTAGCCAACTGAATTTGCTCAATCTGAGTGATGAATCTGCACAATCACTTGGGGTGAATCTGTTTAAGCTACGTTGGATGACAAATATTGTGGCACTCCTGATCATTGGCTCCAGTGTCAGTGTCGCCGGTCCGGTGGCCTTTATTGGTCTATTAATTCCTCATTTAGCGCGTTATTGGATCAGTTATGATTTACGCAAGATGCTCCCAATGTCAATGTTATTGGGAGGTTGTCTGATGCTTATCGCAGACATGTTAGCCCGTGCAGTCACCTTTCCAAATGAAATCCCTGCGGGCGCGATCCTCGCCTTAGTTGGTGCACCTGTTTTTGTCTTATTTGCGCGAGGAAAACGATAATGGCAGCCAATACCAAACCATTTACACGCTTTAAAATACCTTTTTATTCAACCGCACTTTTACTGTTGTTGATACTCTTTTGTTTAAGTTTACAGCTAGGCACCTATCATCTCTCTATCAGTGAAATTTGGCAGATTTTACATCACCCTGAAGACGCAAATTACTTTACCTTAATGGAATATCGTTTGCCACGTGCCTTGCTCGCGATCTTAATGGGCAGTGCCTTAGCAGTTTCTGGCGTGTTAGTACAAAGTGTGGTGAGAAATCCCCTCGCCTCGCCAGATATTCTCGGTATCAACAACGCGGCAGGGCTAGTCGCGGTGATTAGCTTGATTTATTTCCCGGGACTTGCTTTTTACTGGTTACCTATTTTTGCCTTTATTGGTGGCATTTTGTCTTTTCTACTACTTTGGCTTATTTGTGGTTTAAATTTTCGTCCACTGAAAATGGCAATTATTGGGGTCGCGCTGTCTGCCTTATGGGCTGCGGCAAGCCACTATCTCATGCTATCCAATCCTGTTGATATTAACTCCGCGATGTTATGGTTAACCGGCAGCCTATGGGGACGGAGTTGGTCTTACTTATTGGTGGTGTTACCTTGGTTGCTTGTATTACTTCCATTAGCATTCCTGTTTTGTCGTGACTTAGACACCTTAGCATTAGGCGAAAACAAAGCCGCCACGTTAGGCGTATCCCTTCACAAAATGCAGATCATCGTGTTGCTACTTTCTGTGGCGCTTGCCACCACTGCGGTCGCGATTTGTGGTCCAATCGCATTTCTCGGCTTAGTCGCACCGCACTTTGCGCGCCATTTAGTAGGCGGTCGTCATCGAACCTTATTGCCAGCGGCGTTACTGTTAGGGGCAATTTTACTTTTGGTTTCAGATATTTTAGCCCGCATTATCGCCCCCCCTGTGGAAATTCCCGCAGGGGTTCTCACCGCAATTTTAGGGGCACCATATTTTTTCTATTTATTAATGAGAACGAAATAATGAGCTTAACCGTAGAACATTTACAACTGGCGTATCAAGATAAAACCATTGTCTCTAATCTCAACTTGCGTTTGCCGAGTAACAAAGTCATTGCGTTAATTGGTCCCAATGGCTGTGGTAAATCCACCTTATTAAAAGCACTTGCGCGTTTGCTCAAACCCAAGTCAGGTCAAGTGAAACATCAAGAGCAAGATATTTGGCAGCTCACAGCTAAGTCTTACGCTAAAACCTTAGCGTTTCTACCACAACAGCATTTGGTACCAGAAGGGATTAAAGTGCGTGAGTTAGTGGCTTATGGTCGTTCGCCTTATTTGAATCTTTGGGGAAAACTCAGTGAAAACGATGAAAAAATTGTGGCACAAGCGATGCAAATGACCCAGACGCAAGCATTCGCAGAACGACTCGCTACGGATTTATCTGGAGGACAACAGCAACGCGTTTTTTTAGCGATGACATTAGCACAAGATGCCAATATTGTGTTATTAGATGAACCCACAACTTATCTCGATCTCAACCATCAAGCTGAACTGATGTCAATGATGCGGCGCCTACAGCAACAAGGTAAAACAGTCATTACGGTCTTGCATGATCTGAACCAAGCTTGTCGCTATTGTGATTATTTAGTTGTCCTTAAGCAAGGGGAATTGATCGCACAAGGCACGCCACACGAGGTGATGACCGAACACTTATTAAAACAGGTGTTTGATCTCAATGTAGAGATTCATCAAGATCCGGTTAGTTTCACCCCAATGTTTATTTTGAAAGCGCATTAAAATAAAACAAAAAATGCTTAAAAAACTGACCGCACTTTTACGTTTATGTTAATATCGCGTCGTCATAATAACGAAACAGATGAGGAGAACATGGCATTACAGCGTTGCCCTGAATGTCGGCATAAAGTCAGCGAAAGTGCACTCAGTTGCCCAAATTGTGGCTTTTCATTTAAAGAGGAAGACTTAGCCGTTTACCGTCAAAAATTAGAAGAACGACGGTTACATAACCAAGAAATTAATAAACAAAGTGCGAAATTGCATCTTGTTTGGTTTCTGATCTTTGCACTGGTTATTGGGATTGCAAGTTGGATCGTCAATTAAAAAGAAAGCGAATTTTTTACACAAAAATTCGCTTTTTTCTGACCGCACTTTTGGCTAATTAGGCTTTTTCTACTTCAAGACGCTCAAAAGAGAGAACTTTACTTTCCAATTTACGTAATAGTAGGGTCGCAATAGCGGTGATGATTAAATAAATCATGCCAGCAATCCCGTAAATGGTTAACGCGTCATATTCTGTTCCATATAACTGTCTGGCATACCCCATAATATCCATAATGGTGATCGTCGAGGCTAATGCCGTACCTTTAAACACGAGAATGATTTCATTGCTATAAGAAGGCAACGCTCTTTTTAGCGCATAAGGAATTAAAATTTTTAATGTTTCCATTCGCGTTAAACCCAATGCGGCACAACTTTCCCATTGTCCTTTGCTAATCGCTTTCACCGCACCATGAAACAGTAACGTCGAATAGGCTGCACTATTTAACGCCAATGTTAGCATCGCACAAAACCACGCATTCGATAACAATGGCCACAATGCACTATCAACTAACCATTCAAACTGACCAGGACCAGCATAAATTAAGAAAAATTGCACTAATAATGGCGTGCCCGTAAACAAGGTTAAATAAGTGTGAATACCGCACTTGACGAGTTTATTGCCGATAGACAAGCCAAATGTCAGTAATAAAGCTAAAAAGAAAGCAACAACAAGCGAAACAAAGGTTAATAACAAACTGGTGGGAATACCTTGTGCAATCACCATAAAATAGTCTTGAAACATTATTCCACGCCTCTTTCAAAACGAGTAAAACGGAACTCTAACTTGCGAATAATAAATTGGCTGATTAAGGTGATTGTCAAATACAATAACGCTGCAATGCCATACCAAGTGAAAGGCTGATGAGTCACCGTATTCACTAACTCGGCTTGACGCATTAAATCTTCCACACCAATTAACGAAACCAATGCCGTATCTTTCAATAAGACTAACCATTGATTACTCAATCCGGGCAAAGCATGGCGCCACACTTGCGGCATAATAATCTGTACAAAGGTATAACCACGACTCAACCCTAAAGCCGCCCCCGACTCCCATTGTCCCAACGGAATGGCTTGAATGGCTCCCCGCAAAGACTGTGAGGCATAGGCTGCAAAAATAATTGACAGGGCAAATACACCACAACTAAAGGCACTAAATTGAATAAATTCCCCGGTGAGCATTTCCACGACTTCGGTCGAACCAAAGTAAATCAGTAAAACCACTAAAATTTCCGGTAAGCCACGTAGAAGGGTAACAAACACGGAGGTTGGTTTACGAATCCATTGCCACTTGCTGGTTTCTAATACCACAAAGACAATGGATAAAATTAAACCAACAATTAACGAACAAACCGCTAACCCTAAGGTCATTAGGGTTGCGGTGTACATTAAAGAAAGATAATCAAAAAACATAATCGATTATTTCGTCATCCATTTATCATAAATTTTTTGGTATTCACCATTTGCTTTAATGGTGGCTAATCCTTTATTTAGGTCATCTAACAAGTCTTTACTCGCTTTATTGACTGCAATACCAAAACCGTTACCAAAGTATTTTTTATTCGTCACTTTATCACCGACGAAAGCTAAACTTTGTTCTTTAGCAATCATATCGACTAACACGGCAGTATCACCAAAAATCACATCAATACGCCCATTTTTTAAGTCAAGAATCGCATTTTGTAAACTGGCATAAGGTACAGGTTGATATTGTTTCGCTTCTGCGACGATATACTGCTGATAAGTGGTACCATTTTGCACACCCACTTTTTTTGCTTGGGCTAAATCGTCCACTTTCCCTTTCACTGAAATAAAGCTAGAAGAGCTGTCATAGTAAGGATCGCTAAAACTCACTTGTTTCGCACGCGCTTCGGTAATATCAATCGCGGAGATTGCCGCATCAAAATGTTTAGAACGTAGACCGGTAATTAAACTATCAAAGGCTTGCCCTTTAAAATGACAAGTCGCTTGGATCTCTTTACAGATCGCATTCGCAATATCCACATCAAAACCAATAATCTCCCCTTTTTCATTGGTTAACTCAAAAGGTGGGTAACTTGGTTCCATCGCAAAGGTGATCTCTTTTGCATTGGCAGCTAATGCCGTGCTGGCTAAAAGTGCGGTTAACAGTAATTTTTTCATGTTGTGTCCTTATTTTTTAGTGTGATAAATATTGTTTAAATTGTTCTGTTTTTGGGTTGGTAAAACAGCTCGCATCACCCATTTCAATAATATGACCTTGTTCCATGTACACCACTTTTGTGGCGACTTTTTTCGCAACGCCCACTTCATGCGTCACAATCACTTGCGTAATGCCCGTTTGCTGCAATTCTTTAATAATATCCACCACTTGTGCGGTAATTTCTGGATCTAAGGCAGCAGTTGGTTCATCAAACAGTAACACTTGCGGTTTCATCATTAAAGCACGAGCAATCGCGACACGTTGTTGTTGACCGCCTGACAAGTGAAGCGGAAAACGATCGGCAAATTGTGCTAAACGTAATCGTTTTAATAATTCTAACGCCTCAGTTCTGGCTTGTTCGTCACTTAACTTAAGCACTTTCTTCGGGGCTTCGATTAAATTTTCAATGACCGTTAAATGTGGCCAAAGGTGATATTGCTGAAAAACCATACCGACATCTTGACGTAAACGGCAAATTTGTTTTGGATTGGTCTTCGTTTCAGACAAATCAAATTGACTGTTTGCGATAATCAGTTCACCCGATGCCGGCACTTCGAGTAAATTTAGGGTACGAATCAAAGTGCTTTTTCCAGCACCACTTGGTCCCAATAATACGACAGTGTCGCCTTCTTCTGCACTTAAATTAATGTCAAACAACGCTTGGGAAGAACCATAAAAAAAATTTAAATTTTTAACACGAATTGCCATGGTTGAAAAAATCTCTTTTTTTGCGAAAACTGAAATAATATTAATATTTATTGCATAATTATGCAAATGTATTTTGCTAAAAAATACTTGCATGAAAAAAGCCCTCGACCATCACTGATCAAGGACTTCATAAAAAAAAGAAAAAACTGACCGCACTTTCATGCGAGCCAACCTCGTTTATTCTGTTTTTGCCATTTCAAATTCAATTAACATCATCAAAATATGAATGACTTTAATATGGATTTCTTGGATACGATCCGCATAACCAAAATGTGGCACACGAATTTCAACATCCGCAATGCCCGCCATTTGTCCACCGTCTTTTCCAGTCATCGCAATCACTTTCATGCCTTTTTCTTTAGCCGCTTTGATGGCATTTAAGATATTTTTTGAATTACCCGACGTGGATAAGCCAAATAACACATCACCTTTTTGACCGACGGCTTCCACGTAACGTGAAAAGACATATTCATAACCAAAATCATTACTGACACAACTTAAATGACTCACATCAGAAATCGCAATCGCAGGATAGCCCGGTCGATTTTCACGATAACGCCCCGTTAATTCTTCCGCAAAATGCATAGCGTCACAATGTGACCCCCCATTTCCGCAAGAAAGCACTTTCCCACCTTGTTTAAAGCTGTCTGAAATTAATAAAGCGGCTTGCTGAATTAATTTCATATTATTTTCATCGTTAATAAACTTATTTAATACTGTCGCAGCTTCATTTAACTCTGCTTTAATCTGTTCTAGATACATTTGTTCTCCTTTTTAAGCCATCAAGCATATTGGTTATTCTTCTAAGACCACATGGCCAATATAGCCTAAATTACGATAACGTTGTGCATAATCAATGCCATAACCCACCACAAATTCATCAGGGATACTAAATCCAACCCATTCCACCGGCACTTCCACTTCTCTACGTGACGGCTTATCTAACAAGGTACAAATGCGCAGCGAGGCAGGTTCACGTAATTTCAGAATCTCACGCACTTTTTGTAAGGTGTAACCTGTATCGATAATATCTTCGATAATTAAAACATGCTCACCTTTAATGTCACCATCCAGATCTTTACTGATTTTTACATCGTGATTGGTCGTCATACCTGAACCATAACTAGAAGTGGTCATAAATTCGATTTCTACCGCTAAATTCAGCTCACGCACTAAATCTGCCATAAACATAAACGAACCACGTAAGAGTCCAACCACAATGACTTTCTCGACTGCTTTTTGTTGGTAATATTGCGTAATTTCACGACCAAGCGTTTGAATACGTGCACGTACGTCTTGTTCTGAGATTAAAATACCAACATGATGTTTTTTCATTCTAATTTACCTTTTATATCGGGTTATAAAAGCGTATTCTACAAAAAAAAGGCTGAAGTTTAAACCTTCAGCCCATAAATACCCTAACGAATTTACTTTCTACTCTACCTGTTTGGAGTATGACTCAGACTGAAAACGATCTACTCTATCATTCCCACCTTTATCTCTAACAGATGTGGCTATCTTAGCAAATTACCGATCTTTGTCAATAGGAATTATTATCATTTGCAAAAATTAATTTCCAGACACTTTGAGGTGCTCTAATAAAATCGATCCTGTTTGGATATTCGAACGATGTTCAATATCATCACCAACGGCAACGATATTGCGTAACATCTCTTTCAATTGACCCGCAATAGTAATTTCTGCCACAGGATATTGAATTTCGCCATTTTCTACCCAGAAACCGGCTGCGCCACGTGAATAATCACCAGTAACTAAATTTACCCCTTGCCCCATTAAATCAGTTACCAGCAATCCGGTTCCCATCTGGCGTAATAAGGTGGTCAATCCACCCGTGGTATTTGGCTTCACTAACCAGTTATGAATGCCTCCAGCATGTCCTGTGCTTCGCATGCCTAATTTTTTCCCACTATAACTGGTCAACAAATAAGTTTGTAAGGTACCTTGCTGAATAATTTCACGACATTGAGTGCGCACGCCTTCACTATCAAAAGGCGAAGAGGCGAGTTGTCCGATTAAATGCGGTTGTTCACTAATGTGGAACCAATCGGGTAGCACTTGTTTCCCTAAATGATCTAACAGAAAACTTGATTTACGGTATAAGCTCCCCCCACTAATCGCGGCGGTTAAATGACTAATAAGCCCGGTTGCCACATCATTCAAAAAAATGACCGGCACTTGCTGGGTTGCCATTTTTTGTGGTTGTAAACGAGACAGGGTTTTCTTCGCACAATGCTCGCCTACCCAACTCGCACTTTCTAACTGATTCAAGTCACGAGAAATCGTATATTCATAATCACGTTCTAGCTGATCTTCTACACCAGCAATGACAGAACAAGATAACGAATAGCGACTGGATAAATAACTTTGTAACATCCCGTGTGTATTTCCATAAACACGCACCCCAGTATGTGAATTAAACGCAGAACCTTCACTATTGACAATACGTTTATCATAACTTAACGCCGCCTGCTCAGTTTCCAATGCTAATGCCGTCGCCTTTTCCACATCAATATCCGCTGCATGATAAAGGGCTAAATCAGGCGCATCAAATGCCATTAAGTCATAATCCGCCAATCCCGCACACTCATCTGGCGACGCATATTTGGCAATGGATATTGCCGCTTCAACAGTGTTTTTGATCGCCTCAGGGCTTAAATCCGACGTCGAGGCATTGCCTTTTTGATTTCCTAAATAAACCGAAATCCCTAACGCACCATCGTTAGTAAATTCGACATTTTCAATCTCTTGTAAACGGGTAGAAACGGACAATCCACTGACCTTTGTCACCGCTACTTCCGCAGTAGCCCCTGCTTTTTGTGCCAAATCCACAGCATAACGCACGGCTTCACGCAATGTTTGCTCTTGTTGTTTCAAAAGTGCGGTCGATTTTTCTGTATTTTGCATATTGATTCCTTCAAACAAATTTTGGGCATTTTATCCTATTTTAGATTTTCATGCTAAAATGTTCGCTTGTTTTTATGAGATGAAAGGAAAGAGTATGGCAAAACGCGGTAAAAATAAAATTGAGTGGGACAATACTGACTGGGAACAAGAAGAGGAAATCATTTGGGTCAGTAAAAGCGAAATTAAGCGCGATGCCGAAGCATTAAAAAAACTCGGTGAGAAACTGGTTGATCTCACCAAAGCCAAACTAGACAAAATTCCATTGGAAGATAAATTACGGGAAGCCATCGAATTAGCCCAACGTTTACAAAAAGAGGCAAGACGTCGCCAATTACAGTATATCGGCAAATTACTTCGCAATATTGAAGTGGACCCGATCCAAGATGCCTTAGAAAAACTGGAAAATAAACATCAACAGCAACAAGCGATGTTACATAAGCTCGAAATGTTACGTGATACCTTGATTGACACCCCTGAGGCAATCACGCAATTTCTTGAACAACATCCAGATGCGGATCGCCAACATTTACGTAATCTAGTTCGGGCGGCGCAAAAAGAAAAAGCACAAAATAAACCGCCTAAAGCTTACCGTGAAATTTTCCAATACTTAAAAGACTTCATGCTTGAAGGCTAATCTCCTCCACGTGAAAAAAGGCGTGAGTTGAAACTCACGCCTTTTTCTTTGCCTACTTATTTCGTCGGCGCTTGCATGAAACGGAAGAATTCGCTATCTGGTTTTAGAATCATCATATTATCTGAATTCGCGAAACTGCTTTCATAGGCTTTTAAACTTCTTAAAAAGCTATAGAACTGCGGCTCCTGTGAAAAGGCATCAGAAAATACTTTTGCGGCGGTCGCATCACCTGAACCTCGCAATTCTTGTGCAGTACGATTGGCATTTGCCAGAATAAGGGTCACTTTACGATCTACATCGGCTTGAATAAAGGCCGCTTTTTCACGACCTTGTGAACGATGTTCACGCGCGACCGCATCACGTTCTGCACGCATACGTTGATAAATAGACGAAGACACTTCATCAGGCAGGTTGATTTGTTTGACACGCACATCCACCACTTCAATGCCTAATTCTGCTGTACTGTCGGGTCCCGTATTTAATGCTTTACGCGCCCCTTCCATCAATTCACCACGTGTGCCTGATACAATGTCTTTAATGGTTCTCGACCCCGTTTCAGAACGTAAACGGTCATTGACTTTACGGCGTAATAAATTGGACGCTTGGGCATAATCGCCACCACCTGTCGCGGTATAAAAACGACCAAAATCACTAATACGCCATTTGACATAAGAATCCACAAGTAGATCTTTCTTCTCAACGGTCACAAAACGATCCGCTTGTCCATCAAGCGTACGAATACGTGCATCTAAAATTTTGATCGAATCAATAAATGGAATTTTAAAATGTAAACCCGGATTATACACCACCACTTTATTATCGGCATCACGATGGACTTTACTAAAACGCAACATAATGCCACGGGTCCCTTCTGAGACAATCACAATGCTGGAATATAAAATTGCAGCAATCACAACGATGACAGGGGTTAAAAATTTACGCATTAGTTAAATCTCCCTTGGCGAGTATTTTCTTGTCGTGTTGACGATGTTGATGTTTGTGTAGGCATCACGTTTGGTGTCTCGGCACGGAACACTGGACGCACTTCCTCTGAGGTCGCACTCGTTGACTTTCCTTTCGTTTGTTGTCCCTTCAGAATTTGCTCTAATGGCAACACCGTCAAATTGTTTCCACTATTGCCATCCAACATCACTTTTGGTGTATTCGCCATCACTTTTTCCATGGTTTGAATATACAAACGTTCACGTAATAACTCTGGTGCCGCTTTAAACTCTGGCAGCAAACGTTCGAAACGTTCCACTTCCCCTTTGGCATCTAACACCACACGATCTTTATAGGCAGTTGCTTCTTCTAGAATACGCTGTGCATCCCCTCGCGCAATTGGCTCACGCTCACGTGCATAGGCTTCTGCCTCACGAATATAACGCTGTTCATCTTCTTGCGCTTTAATCGCATCATCGAACGCATCTTTCACTTCTTCTGGTGGGCGCGCAGATTGGAAGTTCACGTCCACCACTTCGAGTCCCATATTATAAGGCTCAATAATGGTGTTTAAAGTTTTCCACGTGTTTTCACGCACCACTGAACGCCCCGTGGTTAAAATATCATCCATTGACATATGACCAATCACATAACGTAATGCACTGTCTGTGGCTTGATTTAAGCTATCATCCGCATTAGTCACACTGAATAAATACTTGGCTGGATCATGAACACGATACTGCACCGTCATTTCTACCTTCACCATGTTTTCATCTTGCGTTAACATTGAACCCTGTGTTCTTAACTCTTTCACTTGCTCAACGTTCACCGGAATCACCCGGTCAATAAAAGTCGGTTTCCAGTTTAAACCCGGTTGAACAATAGCGTGTAATTCACCAAAACGCATCACTACGCCACGTTCTGCTTCTTTGACAGTATAAAAACCGCTAACGCCCCAGACAATTGCACCAATCACCGCTGCAATTGGCAATAATTTACCAAGATTTAACGATCCACCAGAATGCGAGTTATTGCGTTTACCACCATTCCCTGAACCGCCTAATTTTTTCAGCAGATTATTAAAAATCTCTTCAATATCAGGTGGTGATTGCTCTTGATTGTTTTGCTTACGACCTGACTGGTTATCGTTCCAATTCGGCTGACCGCCTTCATTATCAGGACGCTGACTCTCAGGTTTTTTCTGTCCGGGTTTGCCCCAAGGATCTTGATCTGAACCGTTCAATGACATTACGTTCTCCATTTGTCAAAAAATTGTTACTTGTTTAAACAAATTCCCACAGTCTAAACAAAATGTTGGATTAAGTCTAACGAAACTCGTTACTAAATGGGGATATTTTTTATGATTTAAAGTGCCGCCAATAAAAACGCACAATAGCCTCATTTTTACGGCTTACTACCTGACTTTTGTCCTATCGCTTTGTCGGTCATGTTTTTTCATTCACCTTATAATAAATGGCGTCGTGCAAGGTGGTTTCCGCTAATATTCCCCTCTGCCAAGTAAAATAGTGCACATCTAAACACTGTGTTTGGTTAATAAAAAAAGCCAAGTAAAACGGCAAGCGGTGACTAAAGACGAGTTGACCCGCAGGACAGTGTTGTGACTGAATTTGGCGTAAGATGGGATCATGTTGGACAGCCGATAACTTTACAATCCCGACGCCTTGTGATTTCAGCACAGCTTCACGTAAACACCAAGATAAATAGAAACTCTTTTCTTTCTCTTGCTGTTGAGCAAACCACGCTTGTTCTGAAGGTGAGGCAAAATAAGCCAGCAAGGCTGGATAATCGCGTTCTTTCTGCGGTGATTCAATATCAATCCCGACAATACTGTCTCCTTGCGTATTGACACGCAAAATGACAGCGACCCAATCGCCCGAATGGCTAATATTAAAATCGACATCGTGCACAGGTAACTGAGGGCGACCACTCTGGCTATAATCAATGAGCTTTAAAAGTGCGGTCGGTTTTTGTGAAATTTTCAGTAATTGCCATAACAAAAAATGCGCCACCCAACGACAACGATGCCGTTTCTGCACACGTTGATTGCTAGATTGTGGTTGGCGCAATTTCTCAATCAATAATTCACGGGGAATGCTCTCGAGAGGATAAGTGTCATTGATGTTGCCGTAAGCAATGAAGGTTGTCATGTCGAGCTTTCCCTTGTGCTACGAAGCCCACTCGTACTGGCGTGAAATAAATGATGCATCATCTGATGTTGGATATGCTATGCCCTCTCTAAATCAGAGAGGGCGAAGGACGTTAAGCTAACAAATACGCACGTAATTTAGCAAAATCATTTTCCATGATATCCGAAAGCAACGGTAAAGCCGCGTGTTTTGCTAATGCATCGGGTAAAGGTAATTCAAGCGCTAAAATACGTTCAACACTTTCTTTAAATTTCGCAGGATTTGCCGTACAGAGGAATAAGCCGGTTTCACCTGGCTGTAAATCTTGTTTTAACACACGATAAGCCACCGCACCATGTGGTTCACACAAGTACCCTTTGGCATACATGGCTTTTAAGGTTTGTTCCGTTTCATTGTCATTTACGGCATCAGAATGCAAATCTGATAGCGCCCAACCATTGCGTTTAAATAGCTCTTCAACCCGTGGCCAGTTATTTGGACGACTCACATCCATTGCATTGGATAACGTCGCCACCGTGTCATGCGGTTGCCAATTGCCACTGCGTAAATAACGCGGTACGGTATCATTCACATTGGTTGACGCCACAAAACGTTTAATTGGCAAGCCTAAAGACTTGGCAATTAAGCCTGCGGTCAGGTTACCAAAGTTACCACTTGGTACCGACACCACAAGATTATCACGTGCCGCTTTTGGTAATTGTGCAACCGCCTCAAAATAATAACAAACCTGCGCTAATAAACGGCTGATATTGATCGAATTTGCTGAGTTTAAGCCAATCGCTTGACGCAACTCTGCATCATCAAACGCTTGTTTCACTAATGCCTGACAATCATCAAAATCCCCGTTGATTGCAATCGTACGAATATTGCCACCAAGCGTACAGAATAACTTTTCTTGTAGCGGGCTGATTTTGCCTTGTGGATATAAAATCACCACATCAATGTTTTCTAAACCATAAAAAGCGTGGGCAACCGCCGCTCCAGTATCCCCTGACGTTGCCGTTAAAATCGTAATTTTACCCTCACCACGTACGGTAGCTAAGGCTTGCGCCATAAAACGACCACCGAAGTCTTTGAAGGCTAAGGTTGGACCATGAAATAACTCCAATGCATAAACCCCCTCTTCCACTTTTGCTACAGGTGCTGGGAAAGTAAACGCATTTTCTACCATTTTTGCTAACTGGGTTGGCGAAATTTCCTCACCAATTAACGCAGATAAAATCTTCTGGCTACGCTCCACCAATGGTAACGCTAACAGCGCATCCATATCCTCAAAGTGCGGTAGAGTTTCTGGAAAAAATAACCCTTGGTTTTTGCCTAATCCTTGACGTACCGCTTGCGCAAAATTGACTTGTTCTTCTGGATGTTTAATGTTGTATAAATTCATATGCTTTTCCGTTATTCATTTAATCGAGCGCTCTCGCACCTTGGTTATCAACTTTACAAATATGCACAAACCCTTCATTGTTTTGTAAATAATGGTTTTCTAAATAAGTGGATAACTTCATCGCCGTGCCTAAATCAGGCGCAATCGCGAATATTGTTGGTCCTGAACCTGAGATCCCCGTTGCTAGTGCCCCTAAATCTCGTGTGGCTTGTTTCACGTCAGCAAAATTCGGCAACAAGGCTTCACGATAAGGTTCCGCAATCACGTCCTTCATCATTAACGCAGCAAGCTGCGCTTGTCTAGTATGACACGCATGTACAAAACTGCCTAAATGACGCGCTTGTGAAATCACATCTTGACGCGTATAGCTTTTCGGTAAAATCGCACGGGCTTCTGCCGTGGAGACTTCTATACCGGGGTAAGCCAACACCCAATACCATTCATCAAAAAAAGGCAATTGTTGGCAAATATTACCTAAGGATTGCACCATCAATTGTACCCCACCTAAGTAACAAGGTGCGACATTATCATAATGGATTGAGCCCGAAATGCGTCCTTCTAGTTCGCCCATCATTTCTAACAATTCCATTTTAGAAAAAGGTTCAGCATGAAACTTATTGAGTGCAACCAACGCCGCCACGATAGAACACGCACTCGACCCCAAGCCAGAGCCAATTGGCATATTTTTTTCTAACGTTAATCGCAATGGGCGTACTGTTATGTTACGCAATTTTAAGCGTTCACTAAATAACACATAAGCTTGATAGACAATATTTTTCTGCGCTTCTTTTGGCAATTTACGCACGAAATATCCCGCACTTTCGAGTTCAAATCCGCTAGGCAGTGCCTCAATTTGCACCACATCTCCCAGCAAAGAACCATCAATCGGGGACACTGCGGTCCCCAGGGTATCAAACCCAACACTTAAATTTGCACTGGATGCTGGTGCATAAATTCTGAGCATATTATTTTCCATGTCATTTCCAATTAATGTTGTAGCGTTCTCAATATATCGGCAAAAATCCCCGCGGCTGTTACGGAATTCCCCGCGCCATAACCACGTAAAAGCAATGGGATAGGTTGATAATAACGAGTATAGAAGGCTAACGCATTTTCACCATTTTTTACTTTATATAATGGATCATCTGCATCGACTTCTAACACAGAGACTTTACAACTGTTGTTTTCAATTTGTCCCACATAACGCAATACTTTCCCTTCTGCTTTCGCGTTAGCAACACGTTGGCTAAATTCTGCGTCTAATTGTGGTAACATCGCCATAAATTCTTGTGTGCTCTTCCCTTCAGCAAATCCCACTGGGAGCACACTTTCTACCTCAATATCTGTTAATTCCAATTGCGCACCGGTTTCACGCGCTAAAATCAACAATTTCCTGGCAACATCTTGTCCAGAAAGATCATCTCTTGGATCAGGTTCGGTAAACCCTTTTTCACGCGCAAGAGCAGTCGCTTCAGATAACGTGAGTCCGTTTTCTAACTCGCCAAAGATAAAGGACAACGACCCCGAGAGTACGCCACTAAACTTGACGACTTCATCACCCGCAGCCAATAAATTCTGCAAGTTTTCAATGACGGGTAACCCTGCGCCAACGTTTGTATCATACAAGAATTTACGTTGGTTATTACGGGCACTTTCACGCAGTGCATTATAATACGCAAGTTCACGCGTATTGGCTTTTTTATTTGGTGTCACAACATGGAATCCTTCTCCCAGTGCACGCACATATAAACTAGCTACAGAATCCGCTGACGTACAATCCACAAATACCGGATTCACGACATGGTGCAATTTAATAAAGGACAGTAACACATCAAAATCAGAAGGTTGAGTCGCGGTTTCCAAATCTGCTTGCCAATTTTCTAAATTTAAGCCATCTGCTTTTAATAACATTTTGTTTGAATTGGCAATTGCACACACCCGAATTTCAATATCTTTCTTTGCTAGATAACTTTTCTGATGTTTAATTTGCTCAATCAACTCGCCACCGACACCCCCTACCCCAACTAAAAAAACATCAACGACCTTTTTATTATTAAAGAGAGCTTGGTGTGTGGCTTTCACGGCTTCAATTGCTTTATTCAGTGCAACCACGGCAGAAATTGAACGCTCAGAGGAACCTTGTGCAATAGCAACAATACTGATGTTCGCTTGAGCAAGGGCAGAGAAGAAACGTGCGGCAATCCCTTTGGCTTGCTTCATGCCATCACCCACCACCGAAATAATGGATAAGTCACGAATTACATCTATTGGCTCAAGATCATTAGCTTTTAATTCTTGCTCAAATTCTTTCTCTAACGCCTGTTTTGCTACTTCAACTGATTTGGCTGGTACACAGAAACTGATACTGTATTCTGAGGAAGATTGCGTAATTAAAATCACCGAAACGCCTGCATTTGACATGGCAGAGAAAACACGTGACGCCATACCTACCATACCCTGCATCCCAGGACCAGACACGTTAAACATTGCTACATTATCTAGATTAGTAATCCCTTTTACTTGCAACTGTTCAGATTGAATGTTGCCATCAATAATCGAACCCGGTGCAGAAGGATTGCCCGTATTTTTAATTAAGCAAGGAATATTAGTTTGTACTAATGGTCCAATCGTGCGTGGATGAATCACTTTTGCACCGAAATAAGACAATTCCATCGCTTCGCGATAAGACAAACTTGGCAATAAGCGGGCATCCGGCACCAAACGCGGATCACAAGTAAAGACCCCATCTACATCGGTCCAAATTTCACAAGCACTTGCGCCCAAACAAGCAGCTAAACAAGCAGCAGAATAGTCGGAACCATTACGCCCGAGTAAAACGAGCTCACCTTTTTCATTACCTGCGGTAAAGCCTGCCATTAACACCACATTTTTGGTTGGAATTGACTTGGCATCTACGCGTTTTGTCGATTCTTCAATATCCACTGAAGACTCTAAATAGCTCCCGTGTGCTAATAATTTTTCGACTGGATCAATCACAGTCACCTCATAACCGCGAGCTTCAAACCATGCCTTCATCATCGCAATAGACAGTTTCTCACCGCGACAATCAATCGTGGCTTTAACCACATCCGACACAAAACCTTGTTGACGAATTTCTTCCAACAACTGGCTGATTTGTGCAAACTCGGCATCAATTAAAGCTTTTGTCCCTTCTAGATCAAAACGATTATTTTCTGCGTGTAAACCATGAATAATGGTATAAAAAATCTCAATGGCTTCATTGAAATTGGCATCGGTAGGTTGATTTAAACTGGCTTTTTCAGAAAGGGCGACAAGATGGTTGGTAATTTTTGCAGGGGCTGATAACACGCCAGCGGCTTGTTCTTCAAAATGGGCTTTTTCGATAAGCTGTGCCGCCTGCGAAAAACGCGCTGGATTGGCTAAAGACGTCCCCCCGAATTTTAATACACGCATAATAAAATCTCCTCGATGTTGTGAATTTTAAAAATAGAATAAAAATTTTCATAAAAAAACCCGCACTTTTTATTCAGTACGGGTTTTGTGGAATTCGATCTTTTTGTTACGCACTAACCCGCACACTATTGGTCATAATAGTGGTGGTCATAATCATAGTAATCGCAGTGCGTTTATTCATCTTTTCAATCAAAATTAAAAAACAGTGTGTAAGAAATACCGAAATTTATTTAGGTTGTCAAACAGAAAATGAAAAAATGGGATAAATTTTTAAAAAGCACTAACATCTTGTAATATATCGCCACAAAATTTTATTTTTGCCTCAATTTTCTCTATTAAGATGCAGGATGCGCCCGATGACAATCGAACAAAATTTAGCACAAATTCAACAAAATATTCAGCACGCGATCCAACAAGCCAAGCGCCCAGAAAGTGCGGTCAAATTACTCGCTGTTTCCAAAACCAAACCCGTTGAAGATATTTATCAAGCCTATCAAGCCGGACAAACCGCGTTTGGCGAAAACTATGTACAAGAAGGCGTGGAAAAAATTCAGTATTTTGCCCAAAAAAATATCCCTCTTGAATGGCATTTCATCGGTCCACTTCAATCGAATAAAACCAAACTCGTGGCAGAATATTTTGACTGGATGCAAACGCTCGACCGCAAAAAAATCGCCGACCGCCTCAACGAGCAGCGCCCACATTATAAAAAACCACTGAATGTATTAATCCAAATTAACATCAGCGATGAAGACAGCAAATCTGGCATTCAACCCAACGAAATGCTTGATCTAGCAAAACAGATCCAAAACCTACCGCACTTATGCCTCCGCGGCTTAATGGCTATCCCCGCCCCCACCGACGATCTTGCCACACAAGAACAAGTATTCACCCAAATGCACAGCTTATTTGAACAACTCAAACAAGCTTTACCCAATGCACAAATTGATACGCTTTCAATGGGCATGACCGATGATATGGTAAGCGCCATTCAATGTGGTTCAACAATGGTGAGAATTGGGACGGCGATTTTTGGGGCAAGGGATTATTCGAAATAAAGAGCAAATCTTATTCATAAAGAATATGTAAAAATGAACTCAGAATTAAAACAAGATCTCACCGAACTTTTACGCCTATCATTAGTCGATGATGAATTTATCGATCAATATATTGACGATATTACTGCCCTTTTTGAAGTACAAGGTGAGTGGGCGGATGGGTATTTATATTGGCAAGAAAAAGGGATTTTGCCAGAAGATCCTGAACACCAATATTATGACGAGTATTTCGACTGGGATGAAAATGCGTTTGTTGTGGATGGAAACAGTTATCCAAGCCTGAGTTTGGCAGATATTCTCGAACAGCAAGCCCTTTCTAAATTGACTGATTGGAAATTTGATGCAGAAGAATTGGAATATGCAGTCAATAGTATGCTGACCAATAAAATCAACATCCAATGCCCCGAAGAAACCTATAATGATGCACTCTACCCTTACGTTCAACAAGCACTTGCCCCACAAAATTATACCCTTTGTAATTATTGGAACGGCAATGATAGCTGCTTGTTTATGATTTTCTCTTTTGAGGAATATGAGCGTATTCGAGAGATTGCTGGTAGATGGAATATTTCGATTTGTGTGGTTGATGGGGAGTAGCTTAGGCTTCTGTCATTTCTTATAGCGCTCGTCTTCGACGAGTGCCATTACGTTTAAAACTCACAGATTTTTAACCGCACTTTTATTCAATCACCCCTAAATAACCAATTCAGCCTCCTTGCATTTTCCCTAATTCCCTCTACACTAATTCCATTTTTTCACTGTACACAAACAAACCTATGCACACTCCCCATATTTACCTCGGCACTGGCGGTTATAGCGATACGGATTTAATCGGGACGCTGTACCCCTTTGGCACAGATAAAAGCGAGTTTTTGGCAGTTTATAGTCAGCACTATGATGCGATTGAAATCAATAGCACCTTTCATGCGCCGATAGGAGCGAAAGCCTTGCAAGGGATGGTGGAAAAGGCACAGGGGCGGTTGCGATTTTCGATTAAACTGCATCAAGATTTTAGTCATAAACGTATCGCCACAAAAGAAGATGTAAGAGCCTTTTTAGCCACATTACAACCGTTAAAAGATCAGGATTGCTTAGCCAATTTATTTATTCAGTTTCCGATCAGTTTTGAGAGAACGCCTGCCAATCGTTATTATCTTGCTGAACTGGTTGCTTGGTTTCAAGAGGTGGTGCTAGCCATTGAATTTCGTCATCCGAGTTGGCATAGCCAAGCCGTGTTGGATTATTTTCGTGGTAAAGAAAAGCTGATTTGGTGCAATGTGGATTATCCGCAAAATATCGGTTTGCCTGTGTTTCAGTTTTATGTTAATCAACGCACCGCCTATTTACGTTTACACGGTCGCAATCCGAATTGGTGGCAAGCCCAATCGGCACATGAGCGCCACGATTACCGTTACAATGATACGGAATTGCAAAATTTAGCAAAGCTGTTAAATCAGCATAGAAACGAATTTGATCAGCTATATCTCTATTTTCAAAATACCACGAAAAGTCACTCTTTCTACAACATTGAGCAGTTGAAAGGCTATTTGACAGAATATGGTTTTGCCGTGAAAGCCAAGCCCGAGTTTTTAATCGGGCAACAGAGTTTGTTTTAGTGGGGAACGTGCGTTTTTTGACAAGAAAAATAACCGAAAAGTGCGGTCGTTTTTGGAAAAGTTTCATTCAGGCTGATAGCCCACATCTTGCAACGTAGGATTTTCTGCGCCCGCTTTAGCGAGTTGATCGCAGATTTCATTTTCAATGTGTCCAGAATGCCCTTTGACCCATTGCCAATTGATATGGTGACGTTGGATCGCTTGATCGAGTTGTATCCATAAATCTTGGTTCTTGACGGGCTTACCGGTGCTGGCTTTCCAGTTATTTTTTTTCCAATTAAAAATCCATTTGGTGATGCCATTTTTCATATATTGGCTATCGCTGTGTAAGGTCACCGCGCAAGGTTCTTTAAGGGTATTTAAGGCTTCAATCACCGCACGCAATTCCATACGGTTATTGGTTGTTAAAAAATAACCTGTTGAAATCTGTTTTTCATGTTGTTTATAGCGTAACAATACGCCGATCCCACCCGGTCCGGGATTGCCTAAACAGGAACCATCCGTAAAAATTTCAATTTGTTTTTGCATAATCTTTGTTACAATTTCCCATTAAGCCAAGATCATAACCGAAATTAACGGAAAGAGATAGAAAGAAAATGACGCCATCAATTCAACCCACTCGCCAAATTGTACTGGATACCGAAACGACGGGGATGAACCAGTTTGGTGCCCACTATGAAGGGCATTGCATTATTGAAATCGGGGCGGTTGAGATGATCAATCGCCGATTAACTGGCAATAATTTCCACATTTATATCAAACCGAATCGCCCCGTCGATCCCGATGCGATCAAAGTCCACGGCATCACCGATGAAATGTTGGCAGATAAACCACTGTTTAATGAGGTTGCACAACAATTTATTGATTATATTCAAGGGGCTGAATTGCTGATCCATAATGCGCCCTTCGACGTGGGCTTTATGGATTATGAGTTTAAAAAACTGAATTTAAACATCAATACTGATGCGATTTGTATGGTGACCGATACCCTACAAATGGCACGCCAAATGTACCCCGGTAAACGTAATAGCTTAGATGCCCTTTGCGATCGTTTAGGCATTGATAACAGCAAACGAACCCTACACGGCGCGTTACTGGATGCGGAGATCTTAGCGGATGTGTACCTCACGATGACAGGGGGACAAACCAGCCTATTTGATGAAAATGAACCAGAAATTGCTGTTGTCACCGTCCAAGAACAAATCCAAAGTGCGGTGGCTTTTTCACAAGATTTGAAACGCCTACAACCGAGTGCCGATGAACTGCAAGCCCATCTTGATTACCTCGCCTTACTCAACAAAAAGAGTAAAGGCAATTGCTTATGGGAAAAGCGTTTAGCGGAATTGAAAACACATTAATAAATTCGTTCATTGATTGAGCAGCCGTGGGCAAATATGAAAAAAAAAGTTGACGAAAAGCGGCTTGATCATTAATATACGCCTCACCTGTGCGGAGTGGTAGTTCAGCTGGTTAGAATACCTGCCTGTCACGCAGGGGGTCGCGGGTTCGAGTCCCGTCCATTCCGCCAATTTTATTCTACTACGGAGCGGTAGTTCAGCTGGTTAGAATACCTGCCTGTCACGCAGGGGGTCGCGGGTTCGAGTCCCGTCCGTTCCGCCAACGAATTTCAACAAAAAGCCACTTTTTAAAAGTGGCTTTTTGTTTCTCAGGCATCAGCTTGCTCAAGTTGACTATTTAAGCCGATTTCTTTTGACGTTATACTCTACTTGCCTGTGTTCCTGTAAATCATTGCAGAAATTACTCTACTCCTCCAAGATTTCATTCTCAAATTCCACTTCTCAGCAAAAAAACCAACGCGATTTCTTGTACATTTCTCATCTTTGACAAAATCCGCTATAATGATGCCATTTTTGACTGCGCTATGACCCCATAGGCAGAAATACTGAATAAGAGGTTTTTTATGACAACGCCTGTAGTGGCTCTTGTTGGTCGCCCAAATGTGGGAAAATCAACATTATTTAATCGTCTAACCCGTACGCGTGATGCGTTGGTGGCGGATTTTCCCGGCTTAACGCGCGACCGTAAATATGGTCAAGCCAATATCGCAGGCTATGATTTTATTGTGATCGATACTGGTGGTATTGATGGTACAGAAGAAGGCGTGGAAGAAAAAATGGCGGAGCAATCCTTGCTTGCGATTGAAGAAGCCGATGTGGTGCTGTTTTTAGTGGATGCCCGTGCAGGTTTAACTTCTGCGGATATTGGTATCGCAAACTATTTACGCCAACGCCAACATAAAATCACGGTAGTCGTTGCCAATAAAACCGATGGTATTGATGCAGATTCCCATTGCGCCGAGTTCTATCAATTAGGTTTAGGTGAAGTCGAACAAATTGCCGCCTCGCAAGGTCGTGGCGTTTCTGCCTTAATGGAACAAGTACTGGCACCGATTGCGGAAAAAATGAATGCGGAAAGTCCTGAACAAAGTGCGGTAGAAAATACCGATGTTTCTGAAACCGGCGAACAAGACGAGTGGGATCACGACTTCGACTTTACTAATGAAGAAGATACCGCCTTGTTAGATGACGCCATTGCGGAAGAACTGGAAGCACAAGATAAAAATATTAAAATTGCTATCGTTGGTCGTCCAAATGTGGGGAAATCCACCTTAACCAACCGTATTCTTGGCGAAGATCGCGTGGTCGTGTACGACTTACCGGGGACAACGCGTGACAGTATTTATATCCCGATGGAACGCGATGGTCAGCATTACACCATTATTGACACTGCAGGGGTACGTAAACGGGGTAAAGTCCATTTAGCAGTGGAAAAATTTTCGGTCATCAAAACCTTACAAGCGATTCAAGATGCCAATGTGGTGTTATTAACTATTGATGCGCGTGAAGGCGTGTCAGATCAAGACTTGTCTTTACTGGGTTTTATACTCAATGCAGGGCGCTCATTGGTCATCGTCGTGAATAAATGGGATGGTTTAAATCAAGACATTAAAGATCAAGTCAAGTCTGAACTGGATCGCCGTTTAGATTTCATTGATTTCGCTCGAGTACATTTTATTTCTGCTCTACACGGTAGCGGTGTGGGCAACCTGTTTGATTCAATTAAAGAAGCCTATGCCTGTGCGACACAAAAAATGACCACATCTATGCTGACCCGTATTTTACAAATGGCAACGGATGAGCACCAGCCGCCGATGATGGGCGGTCGTCGCATTAAACTAAAATACGCACACCCGGGCGGTTATAATCCGCCTATTATTGTGGTGCATGGTAACCAAATGGATAAATTACCCGATTCATATAAGCGTTATTTATCCAATTACTATCGTCGTAGTTTGAAAATTATTGGCTCGCCAATCCGTTTATTATTCCAAGAAGGAAATAACCCATTTGCAGGTAAACGGAATAAATTGACACCAAATCAATTACGCAAACGCAAACGCTTAATGAAGTTTATTAAAAAATCGAAGCGCTAATTCATCCACATGGCGCCCTGTCGATCGGCGCCATATTCTCTGTGTTTTTAAAGGACAGCTAGCATGGCGAATAAAAAAACCTTACTTCTTTTCCCACTCATCACGCAGTGTATTTTTTCACTCTTTCTGCCCTTTTTTAATGCCTTCCATCTCAAAGGATTAACAGATGTTTTTATTCTAACCACGGTGCCGGCTTTTTTATTTTCTTTGGTTTGTGTGTATTATCAGTTTCATCAACGTAATCTGCTTCAGATCGCGTTTTTCTCTGGAATAATCAGTTTCTTTTACATTTTAACTGTACTGTCTGTCTTTCTGTTTCAGGAAACACTCAGTGCGCCTATGTCATTATGGGAGCAAAGTTTAGCGCTACTGTTTTATGCGTTGATGTTTGCCCTACCGAGTATGATATATGCCATGGTGGTGCTACGTCTTTTTTTAAGAAAAGCCCCTTAATACGCAAACAAAAAGGCGTGGTATCATCATCCACGCCTTTTTCTACCTGTTATTGCACAACCAACAGCCTGATACAGCCTTTATCTGCCAGCATTAAATTAGCGGAACCAAACAGGAAGGGATGATTATTCGATGACATCTGTTCAAATTTTACTAAAATTTGTACTTTGCCGTTAATCAACACACTGTCCTTCCATGCAATTTCACTGTGTTCTACTGGGATGTCATTGATACTCTCGATCAGAAATTTCGCCCCTTGAATACGAAAGCCCATGGTACCATTTGCGGTTAACGTCCAACGCTCCGTTGTATTTAATTTAGCATTAGTCACCCGTTTCGGATCAAAGTGTTTATCATTCACCATGCCCGTATTCACATCAAAATGAAATTGGCGTTCTTGTACGACTTTATTGCTCAAATTTGCCACCGCATCCGTGTTAAATTGTGGCTCAGCTTGTTTAGAAAAAACCGAGGCAAGTCCTTCCGGACGGAGCTCTAACACGGTATTGTCGACTAATTCATTTTCATCAGCGAAAAGTGAAGTAAAAACATGCAAGAAATCCCGTTTTTCACCGGCAATCAAACGCACACTCTCACCTTCATTTAAATCAATTAACAATTCAATTCGTTCACTTGGCGCCAACACTATGGATTTCAAGACCTTAGCTTGTGGTAAGAAGCCTTGATCTGAAGCGATCAAACGCATTTCGCGCTCATCATCTAAACGCAGTTCATAGTGGCGTGACAATGAGGCATTCACTAAACGTAATCGCACCCAACCTCGCGGCACATTCACATAAGGCGCCTCTTGCCCATTCACAAATAAACGATTACCGAAAAGTGCGCTCTGATTTGGTTGAAATAATTGCAATCCCTGATTATTTAAACGCATATCTTGCAAAATCAAAGGAATATCATTCACACCATATTTATGCGGTAAGCCGGATTTCAAACTCTGTTCGTCTTCAATAATCCACATCCCCGCTAAGCCGCGATAGGTTTGGTAAGCTGAATTAGCGAGAGATACGGAATGATACCAACAGGTAGATGCTGCTTGCGTAATTGGAATAATCGGTGACCAAGTTTCTTTAGCTTGCAAAACGCGTCCCACACCACCAAGTAACTCGCCACTCGCCTGCAAACCTTGAATCGACATGGATACGCTTTGTGGTAAATTATTGCGATAATTTAACTTAGCAAAGTCGCCTTTACGAATTTTAATCGTTGGTCCTAAATAATGTCCATTAAATCCCCACACCTCGACAGTTTTGCCCATCTCTAGTGGATACTGAACACTATCCAGACTTAAAAAAATTGGCTTACCACGTCGGGTTTCTAATAAGGGAGGAATACGTAAGGCTTGGCGTGTTGCCGCCAAGAGAGAGGATGGCAAGGCTGAAAGTGCCGTGGCAATTAAACTGGTTTTGAAAAACTGTCGACGCGCCGGATTATCCATTCTTTATTTACTCTGTTGTGCTATTTCGGCATCAAGTTCAGCAATACGTTGTGCCATGAGCTGATGGCAATGCGCTGCTAGTTCACGCACATTTTCTTTATCATAAGCAGAAACATCTATCGGTTCTAACATTTCACAAATCACTTTGCCATTATCCCAACGGTTTAAATCGATCTTGCCTTGTGTCGTTGAGCATACTACAGGAACAATCGGTACACCTGCCGCAATCGCCGCATAAAATGCCCCCGTTTTAAAAGGCAATAAGCCGCGTCCTCGACTACGCGTCCCTTCTGGGAACATCCACACCGATAGGTCATCATCATGGATACGGCGAGCCACTTCGTTCATCGTGCCGTGCGCTTTGGTGCGATTTTCACGATCAATCAGAATATTGCCAGTAACCCAATACAACAGACCAAAAAAAGGTATCCAAATTAAACTTTTTTTCCCCACACTCACCGTTCTTGGTTGCACCATATAAGAAATAGTGACCATGTCATAATTATTCTGGTGATTACCAATATAAATACAGCGCCCGAATTTATCGACATTTTTGGGGAAACGATGCTCTACGGTTAAGCCAAAGAGAGGATGAAGACGTCCAAACCAACGCGCCATAATGCCCACATTGCTTGGATTACGAAAGCGGATAAAGGAGTAAATTGACCCCAACACACAAATTAAGAGACAACAAAAAACAATAACGATTGTACGTAATAATTTTAACATAATGCTATTCCTTGAAATATTTGGCTAAGTATAGCGAAATTGCCGGAATATGTGTATAAATCAACATAAAAAATGTGCTACTCTAAATAAAAAAGACATGTATAAAACAGATGAAAAAGACCTATTTTATTGCTGATTTACATCTCAGTGAAAATCGCCCTCATTTAACTCACCTATTTTGTGATTTTATGCAACAGCTTGCACCACAGGCTGAGGCACTTTATATTTTGGGCGATTTATTTGATTTTTGGATCGGTGATGATGAAGAATCTGCGTTAATTCACACCGTCCAGCAACAGATTCACGCCCTGAGTGCACAAGGCGTAAAATGTTACTTCCAACATGGTAATCGTGATTTTCTGATTGGCAAACGCTTTTCCGCAGCCTGTGGTATGACATTATTACCCACGTATCAACGGATTGCGTTATATGGCGAGTCTGTTTTACTTTGTCATGGCGATACACTGTGTATTGATGATGTTGCCTATCAACAATACCGAAAAAAAGTGCATCAAAAATGGCGCCAGTGGCTATTTCTACATCTTCCACTAAAAGTGCGGTTAAAGATCGCTGAGAAAATTCGGGCACGCAGTAAAGCCGATAAAAAAAGGAAGTCTGAGGAAATAATGGATGTCAATCCTGACTTTGTGTTACAGACTTTTACCCAATTTGGCGTTAAAAAAATCATTCACGGGCACACGCATCGTCAACATATTCATCATATTCCACCGCACTTTACCCGTATTGTGCTCGGCGATTGGGGGGATACGGCGTCTATTCTCGAAGTCAATGAGCAGCAACAGGTGCGTTTTTTAACAGGAAAGGAGTAACTTATGGCTGATCCACATATTCAATCGCCGATGGATATTTGGGATTATCTCACGGTGATTTTATACCGCTCAGGCTTTGTCTTAGCGGGCATCATGACACTATTGTTACCTTACAAAGCGGACATCGCCCATCTAGGTTTACTCATTGCTGCGACACTTTGTGCATCAAGCTTGCATATTTATATGAAATCGTTTCGCCTTATCTTACAACTGGCAACTTGGGTGGCATTGATTTGCCAAGCGCTCGGTTTTGAAGCGCTAGCGCTAGGCGGGGCGTTGGTCACCTTAGGCGGATTATGTTACAAAGAATATTTTTGTTTCCGTGTATTTTTATTGAATGCACAACCCTTTTTTGTCGCACTACTTTGGGGTGCAGTTCAGCTCAATAGTCCGCTTTTCACTCAAGTGATGTCGCTAATTGTTGCGCTGCTTTTTTTTGTATTAGCATTCAGAAAGTGGCAAATGCCACTGCATTTTGATATCGGTGATAAAAGTAAATATCAAGTTTAAAAACAAAAGGCGAACACAAGGTTCGCCTTTTTCAACACAATTTTGTGATTATTTCACACGTGAAACATATTCACCTGAACGAGTATCGACTTTGATCACTTCACCAATTTGGACGAATAATGGTACTTTTACTACTGCACCGGTGCTTAATGTCGCTGGTTTACCACCTGTACCCGCCGTATCCCCTTTTAAGCCTGGATCTGTATCGATGATTTCTAACTCGACAAAGTTTGGTGGGGTAACGCTGATTGGTGCGCCATTCCATAATGTCACGATACAATCAGCTTGGTCTAATAACCATTTTTCTGCATCTCCGATAGCTTTTGCATCAGCGGAGTATTGTTCAAAGGTTTCTGGGTGCATAAAATACCAGAAGGCATCATCTTTGTAAGAGTAAGTTAAGTTTAAATCCATCACATCCGCTGCTTCAACAGAGGTACCAGATTTAAAGTTAACATCTAATACTTTGCCAGAAATTAATTTACGAATACGCGTACGAGTGAATGCTTGACCTTTGCCGGGTTTCACAAATTCATTTTCAACGATCACACAAGGCTCGCCGTCCTGCATAAATTTTAGACCTGGTTTGAAATCACTGGTAGTATATGTAGCCATATTATCCTCAAGTTATAAAGAGATTGTTTTCAAAAGTGCATATTTTAACTCAAAACATAGCCATTAGAGAAGAACAAAGTTGGACAGATCACTTAGCCAATGCCATATCCGACCCGAAAATCTTATTGGAAACCCTCAATTTACCGACTGAAGAGGTTGAACAAGACTTAGAAGCACGCCGTTTATTTCCGCTCAGAGTCCCCCTGCCTTTCGTTGAAAAAATGCAAAAAGGCAACCCACAAGATCCACTTTTTTTACAAGTCATGAGTTTTCGTGATGAATTTTTACAGGTTGAAGGCTTCAGCAAAGATCCACTGGAAGAGCAAGATGCTGTCGTGCCAAGCGTGCTACATAAATACCATAATCGTTTATTACTCATGGTCAAAGGTGGTTGTGCGGTAAATTGCCGTTATTGTTTTCGTCGCCATTTTCCTTATGCAGATAACAAAGGAAATAAAGCGAATTGGCAAAAAGCACTTGACTACATTGCAAATCATCCAGAAATAGAAGAAGTGATTTTTTCTGGTGGGGATCCCTTAATGGCAAAAGATCATGAGCTAGATTGGTTGATAAAAAATCTAGAAAACATACCGCACTTACAGCGTTTACGTATTCATACGCGCTTACCGGTGGTGATCCCGCAACGCATTACTGCCGATCTTTGCCAAACCCTCGCAGAAAGTCGTTTTCAAACCGTACTTGTGACTCATATCAATCATCCCAACGAAATTGATGCCTTTTTTGCACAAGCCATAAACAAACTAAGAGAGGTTGGCGTGCTACTCTTAAATCAAGCCGTTTTGCTCAAAGGGATCAATGACAATGCACATATCCTAAAGCAATTAGGTGATAAATTATTTGCCACCAATATTCTTCCTTATTACTTGCATTTGTTAGATAAAGTCGAAGGTGCAAGCCATTTCTATCTGGACGATAACCGCGCCTTAACTATTTACAAAGAATTACAAAGCCTCACATCGGGTTATTTGGTACCGAAACTCGCACGAGAAATTGCCAAAGAACCGAATAAAACCCTATATACAGCATAGGAAAATCAACAAATATCCTTTAGAATAACCTAAATTTTGACCGCACTTTCAGTGTATATCAGTAAGCTAGCTATTTAGAATCGAGGTACTATCGTGGATTCAGAAAAACACACTCCAGAAAATCAACATAATCCAGAACAAAGCGAACTGGATTTAGAATTTAGTCAAGTCGAGCCCATTACGCCCAAAAAAATGGCTAAACCGACGCCCTCTTTTTTTGATAGCGTAAAAGGTGTTTTTGCCAAAAAAACATCACATGACGCGGCATTAAAGACGACGCGTCAAGCCCCTGCATTTAATGAAGCCAGCTCTTCATCAAATACACAAACGGATTTAAATGCCAATGAACTGACTAGCGAACAGCCAAGCGCAGAAGAGATGGGCGCGGCGGTTGTTGCACCAGCAGTAAACTGGAAAAATCCAGAAACTTGGCCGTTCCTACAAATTCTGCCACAACGTCATCGCCGTTTATTTGTCGCGTTATTTGGTCTGATTTTATTATTAATTATTTTCTTTGCCCTCAAGCCAAGTTCACAAACGGTCCAATCCTTTGAGCAACAAAACAGTCAAGCCGTGCCTATTCAATTTCAGCCGTTAGAAAAAGGTCAAACTGTTGAAAATACGATTTTAGATAACTTAAATCAGCCTGCGAACAACAGCGCAAGTGCAACACAAGAGAATACCGTGACAAACGCGGTCACCTCAGAAAGTCAACCTACTTCATCCATCAGTGGGACAGAGAACACACCAACGGCAATAGCACCAACAAAAGTGGAACAACCGGTGGCACCTAAAATGGGCTCGGCTGATGCAGACAAACCAAGCGCTGTAGAAAAAGTCGCGAATGAAAAAGTGGTGAGTAAAAAACCGAAAACAGCAGAAAAACCTAAAACGGTAGAAAAAGCCAAGGTCCAAGAAAAACCAACGCCTACCGAAAAAGCGAAGGTGGAGAAAAAAGTCGCCCCTGTCGTAGAAGCGAGCCCGGCAAAAGTGACCAATAGTAAAACCTTAACGATTCCACAGGGTGTTAGCTTAATGCAGGTGTTCCGTAACCACAATTTAAATATTGCGGATGTCAATGCGATGACAAAAGCCTCGGGGGCAGGTAACGCACTGAGTAACTTCAAAGCTGGCGATAAAGTGCAAATTTCCGTGAATAGTCAAGGGCGAGTTAACGAGCTCCGTTTAGAAAATGGTGCTAAATTCATTCGCCAAGCCGATGGCAGTTACATTTATAAAAAATAACAAGACCACATAAAACAAAGCCCGTGATGAGAAAATCAACACGGGCTTTTTGTTCGTATTGTTCGGATTTATTCACTTGCTATCACAGCAAATACTCTGGCATTAAAACCCGGCGCATGCTGGATTTTCGGTACACCAATAAAAATAGCCGCGCCAGTTGCAGGTAACTCTGCTAAATTGGTCAACACTTCCACTTGAAATTTATTTTGTGATAACCAATAGCGCTCGCCCACTAAATCATTATTTTTAGCAAAATCTAGCGCGCTGTCCGTATCTAAGGTTTCGTGCCCAATCGCAGTCACATTCCGCTGTTCATGCAAAAATTTCAATGCCTCTAATGACCAACCCGGTGTATGAGCCTGCCCTGTTTCATCACGATTATAGAAGGCTGTATGATCATGCCATCTGGACGACCAGCCACTCGCAAATGCCACAAAACTGCCTTCTGCGATTTTGCCATGTTCGGCTTCAAACGCCAAAATATCCTCAACCGACAACCTATAATCTGGGTTTTCACTCACCGCTTGCTCTTTATGAATCACATATAAAGGCAATACCAATTCCGCCACGGGAATATCCTCTAAATAACGTGTATTTGGTGCAAAATGAATAGGCGCATCAAGATGCGTACCATATTGACTGACTAAAGTATATTGGTTAGCGAAAAATCCATCATTTTCAACCGTGAATAAGGTTTTTGTTTCAATCGGTTTAAAGGCGGGAAAATAAGGGATCGTAGGATTCACAGTATGCGATAAATCCACCCATTTTTGCTTTTTTAGAAAAGTAATTGCTTGTGCCACAGTATTCATCATGTCCTCCTTTCTTCATGCTTTGCCCCTTATTTATAGATGATGTTTCGTCTTGATGCAAAGACTTATACGATTTAACTTAGTACGAAAAATTATTAACAGCTATGCAATCGAGTTTTAACGAATAAAGCGCATAGAGAAAGCGAGAAAAATCACAACCTCTCTTTTTCACCACCAAACTCATCTAATAAATTTGCTGTTAATTGAGTTAATACGCCTGTCATTAACACAAAATCTGCATCAAAACGTTGCGCATAATCTTCTTTTAAAATATCGTCATTTTTTTCACGCAGTTGATCCGCAAATTTCAAGCGTTTTAACGTGCAATCTTCATTGAGAATAAAAGACAAACGTTCTTCCCATGCTAAAGATAACTTCGTAATAAACTTTCCAGCATTGAGTAAGGTTTGAATTTCATCCGATTCTAAATTTTGTTGCTTGCAACGGATAATGCCACTGTCTTGACTGCCGGTTAATTCTGCCTCTTCCAATGGCATCAACCAAGCAGGTGTCTGATCTTTATTAATCCAATCAGTCATGATAACGCTCGGTTCGTTAGCAAAACTTAATGGCACCACGGGTAAAGAGCCCAAAGATTTCCGCAATAACGCCAGCGCATCTTCTGCACGTTTGGTAGACGCGGCATCCACATAAATGAGCTGATTTTCGCTATCAATCCATAATGCCGTTTGTTGATTTTTGCTAAAAGCACGCGGAAGCAACATCGCTACCACATCATCTTTTAATGCTTGCTTTTCCACTTTCTTTAACTTGCGATTTTCTTTTTGTTCAAGCTGTTCGATACGTTGCTCGAGTTCTGCTTTCACGACATGGGCAGGCAAGATCTTTTCTTCTTTATGTGCCAATAATAAAATCTGTTTTCCCACCGAAAAATGTAACATCTCAGTGCCACGCAGGGGATTTGTCCAGCCAAATTTACTCATGTCTGATTGGTGACAAGGATGATACTCACATTGTTGTAATGCGGTTTGTAGGCTATCTGCCGTCCAATCCAATGCTTTTGTGAGACGATAAATCATGAGGTTTTTAAACCAAACCATAGTTTGTTCCTTCTTTTTTAAGGTAGAATAAGCAACTTGTGTCGCATTGGCGACTAAATAATTCGGTATTGTAACGTAGTTCGAGAGAAAAATATGCAAGCGAAATCAATTTGCTTTATCGGTGGCGGAAATATGGCACAAGCCATTATCTTTGGTTTACTCAAACAAGGCTACCCGGCTAATCAAATCACTGTCAGCGACCCAAATGCGGCAAAACGTCAATGTTTCGCTGAACAAGGGGTAAATACTGTTGAAGCAAGTCAGAGAGATACGCAACGTGCGGTGGAAAAATCAGAAGTTTTACTGCTCGCCGTCAAACCGCAAATGATTGCCGCAGTTTGCCAAGGATTAAGTGCGGTCGATTTTAGCCAAAAATTAGTGATTTCAATTGCAGCAGGGGTTTCAGTAACAAAATTACAATCACGCTTGCCTACCGCAAAGCAAATTGTACGCGTGATGCCTAATACGCCTGCGTTAGTGGCAGAGGGCATGTCAGGCTTATTCGCACAGGACAGCTTGAAACCTGAATACAAACAATTCACACAAGATTTGCTCAATGCGGTGGGAAAAACCTGTTGGGTAACCCAAGAAGCAGATATGCACACCGTTACCGCAGGCTCAGGCAGTAGTCCGGCGTATTTTTTCTTATTTATGGAAGCAATGCAACAGGCATTGTGTCAAATGAATATGGATGAGGACACCGCTCGCTTATTAGTGCAACAATCCGCTTTAGGCGCGGCAAAAATGGTGATGGAAAATCCTGACTTACCGATTGCAACATTGCGTGAAAATGTCACTTCAAAAGGTGGTACAACGGCGGCAGCATTGCAGGTATTTAATCAACAACAGTTACAACATATCGTCCAGCAGGCGATGCAAGCTTGTGTCGAACGTTCTCAACAAATGGAAAAAGTGTTTTAATGAAAATTTCAGCATTTAACTGGCTTGCTTTAAGCTTCTTTGGGTATTTTTGTGCTTATGGCGTGTTCGTGCCTTTCTTTCCTGTCTGGCTAAAATCACAAGCCTATGGGGAAGAGTTAATTGGTTTAGTGATCGCCAGTTCTTATGTCTTTCGCTTTATCGGTGGTATCTTCTTTTCCAGTTTAGTGAAAAAAGCCTCACAATTAATTTATGCCCTACGTTATCTGGCTTGGATAAGCTGTTTGATTGTCTTCAGCATGAGTTTGATGACCCAAAACTTTTGGTTACTGTTTACTGCCATTGGCTTGTTTGCGATGGTCAATGCAGCGGGTATGCCAATCAGTGATACGTTAGCCAGCATCTGGCAACAACAAATCAATCTCGACTATGGCAAAGCACGCTTAATTGGTTCCTTTGCCTTTGTCGTCGGCGTAGTCGTATTTGGTTATGTGATTGGTTTCATTGGCGAACACAATGTTGTTTGGATTTTAACCGCACTTTTAGTCCTCTATGCAGTGCTACAAATGACAACACCTATGCCTGCGCCGACAGATCAACAAAGTGCGGTTGAAAATAACATCACATTTAAAGCGTTACTAAAAAATCAAACAACCTTGCGTTTGATTATCGCGATCTCCTTAATTCAAGGTTCCCATGCCACTTACTATGCTTACAGTGTCCTCTATTGGACAAGCTTGGGGATTTCTGTGCAAACCACCAGTTTACTGTGGGGCTTAAGTGTGATTGCGGAAATGTTGCTCTTTTTCTTTTCAACAAAGCTCTTCCGCACATGGAAAGTCAGTGCGTTGTTTTACCTCTCTGCGATTGCAACGGTGATTCGTTGGGCAGCGTTGAGTATCGCGACAGACGTTTGGAGCTTAACCTTAATTCAAACCTTACACAGTTTGACTTATGCAGTCAGTCACTACGCCATTATTCGTTATTTTACGACCCAGCCTATTCAGCATATTGCTAAATTACAAGGACTGTATAATGGGATTTCAGGTTGTGCCGCAGTGGCATTATTAACGGCCTTATCGGGCTTGTTATACCCAATCTCTCCCTCAATCACTTTCCTTGCGATGACAGGTGTTGCCGCCTTGGCATTAGTGGTGATTCCACGTAAAGTCGATGCCTTCTTATTGAAACGGTGCTAAACATGAAAGATTCCGCGTTAATTGAGCTTTTTCTAAATGAAATTTGGATCGAAAAACAACTTTCCTCAAATACTGTTGCCTCTTATCGCTTAGATTTGACGGCGCTCATTCAATGGCTAGAAAAACAACAATTAACGCTCCTCAATCTGGATGCCATCGACTTACAAACTTTTCTAGGTGAACGCCTAAACCAAGGCTACAAAGCCACCAGCACGGCTCGCCTGCTCAGTGCGATGCGAAAATTATTTCAATATTTATACCGTGAAAAATATCGCACAGATGATCCCAGTGCGGTATTAAGTTCTCCCAAATTACCTAGCCGCTTGCCTAAATACCTAACGGAACAACAAGTTACCGATTTACTAAACGCCCCAGATGTCGATATCCCCTTAGAATTACGCGATAAAGCCATGATGGAATTGCTTTATGCAACAGGATTACGGGTCACTGAATTAGTGTCGTTGACTATTGAAAACATAAATATTAATCAGGGGATTGTGCGGGTTGTTGGTAAAGGAAACAAAGAACGGATTGTTCCCATTGGTGAAGAAGCAACTTATTGGATTCGTCAATTTATGCTATATGGACGTCCTTTTTTATTGCATGGACAAAGCTCAGATGTCGTCTTCCCAAGTAAAAGAGCGCTACAAATGACACGCCAAACTTTTTGGCACCGTATTAAACATTATGCGCTTTTGAGTGACATCGATATCAATAGCTTATCGCCCCATGTACTGCGTCACGCTTTTGCTACACATTTAGTAAATCATGGTGCGGATTTACGTGTAGTACAAATGTTACTCGGACACAGTGATTTGTCCACAACACAAATTTATACTCATGTTGCTAAAGCACGTTTAAAACATTTACATGAACGCTACCATCCAAGGGGCTAACATCAAGCATAAAAAAACTGCATCGCAAGGATGCAGTTTTAACGTTGGATAACAGGATTAGAAAGAATCTTTTAAGCGCTCATCGGCACGACGCGCTTCGCCTTTATGTTGTAATTTATTCAACTGACGCTCTAATTTTTCTTCAACTTCATTGACAGCTTTATACATATCTTCTGACTCTGCTTTTGCAAACAAATCGCCAAGCGGGGTACCAATCGATGCCTCAACCGAAAAACCTTTTGGTATTTTGTTTAAAATAAAGTGGGGATTAATTAATTGAGTTTGCCATTTACCTAATTTAGCAAGTCTATCTTCGACGTGAGCACGGATTGCAGGAGTAATTTCCATTTGTTTGCTTGTGATGTTTAGAGTCATAGCATTTACCTCTCTGTTGAAAAGGGGACTTTTTTGTCCCTTGTGATGAATAATCCTTATCTACAACATAGTCACCTTACACGCAGTTTTCAAGTCTTTTTATCGATTTTTTACGGAAAAATTAAAAAATATGATCTAAATAGAAAAATTGCGATTTAGTACTGGATTATTCAGTCAAAGTTGATATGATTGAGGGGATTCTATCGTCCCCCCTCTCATCATTTTATGTTTATATTTCAACAAATTAAGTAGTTTCATCTGCGTCTGTTTGCTGCAATTTCAAACGCGAGAAATACGCTTTCGTTTCATCCACAATAACATGACGTAAACCAATTAACGCCACTAAATTTGGCAATGCCATCAAGCCATTAACAATATCAGCAAGAATCCAAATAACATCTAAATGAATAAATGCACCACATCCAACTAACACAATGAATACAAAACGATACGCTTTAAGTTTACTCGTACCAACCAGATACACAAAACAGCGTTCACCGTAATAGCACCAACCTAGAATTGTGGTAAATGCAAAGAACAATAATCCTACGGTGACTATCGTACCGCCTAAATTGGAACCCAATCCCGTTGAAAAGGCATGATTAGTTAATGCTGCTCCCGCTATTTCTGTCGATTGCCATGCCCCCGTGATCACCAACACAATACCAGTCATGGAACACACCACAATTGTGTCTAAAAACGTCCCTGTCATCGAAATCAGCCCTTGTCGCACGGGTTCCTTGGTTTGTGCGGCAGCCGCGGCAATAGGTGCACTTCCTAACCCCGATTCATTCGAGAAGATACCACGCGCTACACCTGATTGAATGGCTTTCATCACGGTATAACCTAGCGCACCGCCTAACGCTGCAGTGGGATTAAAGGCACTATAAATAATCAGTCCAATCGCTTGTGGTACCACTTGCCAGTTTATCGCTAAAATAATTAATGAGGTCAATACATAAAGAACTGCCATGAAAGGCACGACATAAGAAGAAACAATCGCGATACGTCTTACCCCACCAAGGATGATCAGCGCAACTAATGCCGTAATAATGGAGGCGGTTAACGGAATTGGTACGCTAAAGGTATCCTGCATGGCATGAGTAATCGCATTAATTTGTGGGAAGGTTCCAATACCAAAAAATGCAACTAAAATACCAAATAGCGCAAAAAGTTTCGCTAACCATTTGATCCCAAGACCACGCTCAATGTAGTACATTGGACCACCCGCCATAAAACCTTGTTTATCACGAACACGATATTTTACTGCCAGCAAACATTCTGCATATTTTGTCGCCATCCCTAGTAACGCAACAATCCACATCCAAAAAACCGCGCCCGGTCCACCAGCTTGTACTGCTGTCGCTACCCCAACAATATTTCCTGTACCAATCGTCGCCGCTAATGCCGTACAAAGTGCCGCAAAAGAAGACACATCGCCTTTTTTAGCGGCGCCCTTTTCTTTTCTAAAAAGATAAGATAATGCGCGAGGCAACTGGATAAACTGGATAAAACCTAAACGGAATGTTAAATAAAGCCCTGTACCAGAAAGCAAAAGCAGTAGAGGTGGACCCCAAATAAAACTATTAATTGATGATAAAGTTGATTCTAATGACATGATAAGATCCTCGTAAAAAATCACAGATTACAAGGAGGCAAAAGCATTTTGCGGAAGAGTTAAAAAAGAGAAAAGCACGCATGTAGATCATGCATGTAAACATCAAACCGAATATCTTGTTGCCCCTGTCCTTTTGCCTGAGCGTTTGAAAAAACGGAAAAATTAACCGCTCTTTTTGCGCCTTCGGCGGCCGTTTTATCTCTTTTTAATATAACGGCTCTCTCCAAGGGTTCGTCCAGTAACAGTCCCTGCTTATAATCAGCGCCTGAAAGAGTTTACCTCGTCGGCGTAGGGTCAATTCCCTACTCTCCAGCTACCTTCATCCGAACTTACTTTTGTTGAATTTTTCAAAAAAGCACAGCAAATTTTAGCAGATAAATAGTAAAAAACAAGAAATTGATAGGTGTGATTTAAGATAAAAAAGCAGGTGTTATCCTGCTTAGAGGATTTATTTTCGCTGCTCTCGTTTCCATTTGAGTGCAATATAACCACAACTTGGGATCAAATTTAATTGCTTATCATGGACGAAATCTGACAATGCCTGATAGAGTTTATCCGCAATACCTTGTCCTCTCAACACCTCTGATACATAGGTATGGTTCGCATTAATCGTCTTTTCATCCACAAAATAATAAGTTAACTCTGCTATTTTGTTCCCTTCATGGTCTAGACAAAAAAATACACCTTGTTGTTCTGTTTGTTGATGTTGAATCAGCATTAATGTGCTCTCCAGTCTTCTTGCTCTTCGTTCATCGCAAAATCTGCACGCTCACATGGAATCGCTTTTTCCTCGGCTGCCCATTCCCCTAAATCAATTAATTGACAACGTTTGCAACAAAAAGGGCGGAATGGGCTTTTATCTGACCACTCCACCTGTTTTTGACAAATAGGACAAGGCACACTGAAAATATCGTCTGTCATAAATTTCTCATTACGCATTTTGTGCGTTGGCTAACTGTAAATATTGATGGTGTAATTCTAGCACTTTTTGTTTTAAAACAGGTAAATTTCCCTCTAAATCCGCATCATTTTGGATCACGTCATCCGCAAATTGTAATCGTGTTTGTCGATCAACCTGTGAAGCCATAATATGTTGAATAAGCTCAATCGAATTATTATCCCGTTGTATCGCACGCTGTATCTGCGTTTCCGGTTCTACATCAACCACCAGTACGCGCTGACAAAAAGCAGTTAAGTTATTTTCGATTAATAAAGGCACCACCCATAATACATAAGGATACGTTTGTATCTGTAATTGGCGTAACATCTCTTCACGAATAGCAGGATGTAATAACTGATTAAGCCAGACTTTATCCTCTGGATGACGAAAAATACGCTCACGTAATTTCGCACGATTAAGCTCACCATTTTCGCATAAGATATACTCACCAAAATGATCGACTATTTTAGTAAGCAATTCAGATCCTTTTGTAACGATATCTCTCGCCACGACATCTGCATCAATAACAGATACGCCAAGTGCCATGAATAAATGGGCAATAGTACTTTTGCCACTGCCTATACCACCCGTGAGTCCCACAATATATGTCATTGATTTTCCTCTTATCCGATCCAAAGCTTGCTCATCATACTTGGACTATACCAATTAGGCAAGATAACACATAACGCACTGAGTATCAGGAAAGGTGCAAAAGGAAGCTGTTTAATTTTCTGTCCTTTAATCCTTAACCCACAGACATAACCCAAGCCCATCGCGCAAGCAAGAAACAGCCACAGAGGCAACCAAGCAAAGTGTGACATACTCCCTAAACCAAGCATCAGCCAATAATCGCCTTTGCCAAGGAGCTCTTTACGATAAATCCCTTTACTCAAATGATAGAGGCAATAAAAAGCGAAAAACCCGGTTAATGCCCCCTGTAAACTTTGTTCAAGATAAAGAGGACTCACTTCAACATAAGCTGACACAACGCCGATCCAGAAAAGAGCATAGCATAACCGCACTGAAATCAGTTGATATCGCCAATCAATAACAGCAATACAAATAGCAATAGACACATAACTGGCGATAAATACACCTTGATAAGGGATCTCAAATAACCAGTCCATCATCACAAATAAGCAAGCAAAGGCTATAAAAAAAATCCAATGAGAGGCGCAGTGTAAAGGTGCCAAATGACTATTTTCCGTACTAAAATCAGGTAGATTGGTATCAAATAATGCCTGATATGCCACATAAACATCTTTAGCAACCCAATCACGAAAATGCAGAAGATAATAACGACACCATACTCCCATCAAACCACCACCTGCTATCAGAAATAATCTCATTATACCAATGCCCCCATATTAAACATAGGTAGATACATGCCCAATAAAATGACGCCAATAATCGAACCAATCACTAACATTAAACAGGGTTCCAATAATTGTGAAAGTAAATCAAGTTGGTGCTCTAACTTTTGTTGATAACTTTCTGCTATATACTGCAACATTTCGCTTAATCGCCCTGTCTGTTCACCAACATGTAACATCTGTTGTGCCATCTCCGGAAATAAGTTGGAGCCGATAACTTCAGAAAACGTATAACCTTGAGCAATTCCCTTTAACATTAACTGGACTTCCTCAGCAAGTCGCATCTCGGTAAGCACGTGTTTTGCTATACCACTTTTCTGTGTAGGTAAAAAAGTCCGCAATGCCTGTTGTAAAGGCATGCCCGAGCTGAGCATAAGATGTAAATGACGACAAAAATGAATAAGCTCGTGATGTTGCGCAATTTGCTTAAAGATGGGAATGAAATGAAGCAGACAATTTTTTAATCGATATAGTCCAACTCGCTGTCTCACATTTAACATCAAAAAGATGAAGCCGAAAATTAATAGGAGACTCAATTGAAAAGCATAACCACGTAACCCTGTCGATATATTCAATAACAACACAGTAAACGCAGGTAAAGGTTGATTTGCATAAATCTCAGCAAACTGTGGCACAATAAATAGCAGTAACAACAATGTTAAGATCAATGTCACAGCAAGCACTAACATTGGATAAAACAACATTTTCTGAACTTTGCGCCGTAACGCCAGTGATTGTTGACGTTGTTTCGCTAATTGTGCACAAACAAGTGGTAGTTTCCCTGTCGATTCACCAACAGAAATTAATTGGTATTCCTGTTTTGTTAAGTAACGATCTTGTGTGGCTAGCGCGGTTGAAAAAGAAAATCCACTTTCAAGTGAACAGAGTAACTGACGTAACCATTGCGTTAACTCAATATTGCTAGCATGTCGCTGTAATAGCTGTAAACTTTCCTTCAAGGGAACCGAAGCTTGTAATAGCATCGCTAATTGCATTAACAGATCACAAATCTCTGTATATTTAGGTTGCATAGAAAGCTGCCAATTTCGTTGTAAATGCAGTTGGTGAACGCCCTGAAGTAATAAAGATTGCTGTGCTATCTCTTTACTTTCCGCCACAATAACGCCTTTTTGTATTTGTTGTAATCGATTTATTCCTTTCCAGCGAAACATTTTTAATTTTTTCATCATTCACCTAATACACGTTGTACTTCATTGTCATCAGTCATGCCTAAACGAACTTTTTCCTTCGCACTCTCACGTAAACTACTAAAATCCGTGACAAAACACCCTGTTTTATCTTTTTGTAAAAATTGATATACCCCAATCCTCCCTTTATACCCTTGATAGCAACGACACGCCGATTGTGTCTCTACACTGCAATCACAACAACGACGACGCAATAAACGCTGCGCCACAACAAGTAATAGGCTTTGTTCAATTTCATGCAAAGGCACCCCTAATTGCTGTAAGCGAGTAAGGGCAGAGGGGGCATCATTCGTATGCAAGGTAGAGAGGACTAAATGCCCAGTTTGAGCTGCACGTAATGCGATTAACGCACTTTCCTCATCACGAATTTCCCCTAACATAATAACGTCTGGATCTTGACGTAAAAAAGTGCGTAATAAGCGCTTGAAATCCAGTCCTATTTGCGTATTGACTTGCGTTTGGATTATCCCGCTCAACGCAATTTCAATCGGATCTTCTGCTGTTAAAATATGCTTTTCTACGCTATTGAGCCAAGCTAACGCACTGTAAAGCGAAATGCTTTTTCCACTCCCTGTTGGTCCCGTGACTAAAATCAGTCCTTGAGGCTGACTTAACGCGTGTTGGAGCCTGTGTTGTTGGTCTGCGGTCATCCCCAACTCGGCAAAACTGAGATGAATAGGCTTATTTCGCTGTAAACGTAATACCGCTTTTTCGCCTAAATGCGTCGGCAACGTAGAAAGTCGAAAATCTAATGTATCAGAAAACGTCGTTTTAAATTGGAAACAACCGTCCTGAGGCAAGCGTGTTTCACTAATATCTAATTTTGCTAATAATTTAAGACGAGAAATCAGGCGATTAGCCAATATTCCTGAAAAGGAAGGCTGGACTTGTAATACACCATCGATTCTAAAACGCACTTGTAAACTATGCTGTTGCGGTTCAAAATGAATATCAGAAGCCTGTAGCTGTAATGCACGTTCAAAAACCTGATCAAGTAATTGAATCAAAGGTTCATCCGTTGCGGAATCAGAATCTAATTGCACGACTTGATAAGCCGTGGGTATGCTTTCTTCTACTTGTAATTTTGGTGGGGAAAGTTGCTGCAATGCCCGTTTAAGTTCATTTTTTGATAATAAAACAGGCTCAATGTGTTTATTGGTTAAAAAAGAAAAGGCATCACATGCAGATAAATTCGCTAACGAATCCACACCAAGCCACAGCTGTTTTTCATCTTCTTGTAAAGGCAAGGCAAAATAACGTAATAAAAAGCGTTGTTGTTGCTGATTTTTTTGCCATAGCGCCTGCGGGATTTCAAATACCTCTCCTGTCGTCGCGCTAACAGTATATAAGGGATTCTTATGAAACATTATGCACAAAATCCTGCAGGGAAAAGGTCAGATTGAGCACCACAATTAATGGTCCAAGAAACACCTTGAACTGCGTTACCACTCGCTGTCAGCGTATAGCTAACTCCTTCCAAACTCCCTTGTCCAGTAACAGTAATTACCCCTGCTTTAACCGTGATGGCTTTTAAATACTTTTTACTTGCTGCCGCATCAGCACGAATACCATGACTTCCTGCATTACAATTCGTTGTACTATTTGTATTATAGATACAAAGTTCTACCTCGGCACGATAAGGAGCAGCGGCTTGCAATAATTCAGAGATTGCCGCTTTTTTTGTATAATTTTGATAAGATGGCACGGCAATCGTGGCTAAAATCGCAATAATGGCAATGACAATCATTAATTCAATTAGCGTAAACCCTTTTTTAATCGAAAAGAAAATGGCTTTTTTCATATAAAACTCCTTTTGTCACATAAACGAAGACACACTAAAATGCCGAATGCCACAACAAGTGGACTGGCATTTTCTCGCCAACGAAATATGTAATAAAAAGGTTTACTCAGAAAAAACTACAAATCACTTTTTCGAGCTTTATCGCAAAACGGATCAGTCATGACAAAAAAAATAAAGCAACATATTCAGCAAGGGTGGCTAAAGGGTGCCAAAAGAGTCCTTTCTCCACATTATGATCAACGTCCAGATCTACATGATATTTCTCTACTTATTATCCACTATATTAGCCTCCCACCAGAGCAATTTGGCGGACACTATATTGATGATTTTTTCCAAGGCAAACTAAATCCTACACAACATCCTTATTTTGAAGAAATTGCAACATTACGTGTTTCTGCACATTGTTTAATCAACCGACAAGGTGAAATTACACAATATGTCAATTTTAATGATAGGGCTTGGCATGCCGGTGTCTCTCAATTCGAAGGAAGAGAAAAATGCAATGATTTTTCTATCGGTATTGAATTAGAAGGAAGTAATACTCAGCCTTTCACCGTCGCACAATATCAATCATTAATCACTCTCACAAAAGCGATTATGGCAAGTTATCCAGACATTACATTACAACGGATCGTGGGGCATTGCGATGTTGCGCCAGGTCGCAAAATCGATCCGGGTCAATATTTTGACTGGCAGACTTATCTAGAAGCGCTACAAAACCAGTGACCAAAAAACAAACACAAGAAATGACTAATTCATCACAACTAACAGAAAAGCAACATAAAACCTTATCTATTTGATTTATAAGACAATAAACACATATCACATTGAGCATTAATTACCCAAAATGAGTTACTAAAATGAATTCCTCTATTCAACCACAATTTTATCCACAGAAAACGTGAATAACTTATTTTTCTGACAACAACACGACTACACTTTGTCAAAGTGGAAGAAAATACCGATTTTACTCATCAGTCATGTCAAAAAATCATAAAGAACGCGCGATCTTGTATGTCTCTGTGTAAAAAAGAGAAGCCAAATTGAAACAAATCTAACCCATTGATTAATAAAATATTTTACTTATTAACTAACGGTTAACTGTTGTTTATGTGCGGGTTATAAACAACGTTATCCACATTTTGTGAAGACAAACCATCACAATCTCAAATACATAAAAGAAGAGATTTTGCCAAAAAGCATAAGAAACCTTGTGCTTAATTGGATTATCAGTTGAGAAAATCATGATTATATGAAACAATCGACAGATTATTTTATGATGAATTAAATAGATAGATTAAAGGAGCGCTAGTGATCGATTTCGATGGCTACCGTCCGAATGTAGGTATTGTCATTTGCAATAGTAAAGGGCAAGTACTTTGGGCTAAAAGATACGGACAAAATTCTTGGCAATTTCCTCAAGGCGGCATTAATGACAATGAAAGCGCCGAGCAAGCCATGTATCGGGAATTGTTTGAAGAAGTTGGTTTATCGCCTAAAGATGTCAAAATATTATATATTTCAAAACATTGGTTACGTTATAAACTACCAAAACGTTTGTTACGTTACGACAGTAAACCCGTGTGTATAGGTCAAAAACAACGTTGGTTTTTATTGCAGCTGGTTTCCGATGAAAAAAATATCAACATGCAATCCAGTAAATCACCTGAATTTGATGGTTGGCGCTGGGTCAGCTTCTGGTATCCTGTCCGCCAAGTCGTGTCTTTTAAAAAAGAAGTGTATCGTAAAGCAATGAAAGAATTTGCTTCAATCCTCTTTGATGGGGCGAAAGAACATCTTTTATTGAGTAAAAGCAATGAAAGTGACCTAAAGGCACATCACACAACAAAAAAATCCACATTTTTAACCAAGCACTCAAAAAAACATTTTCATAAATCAAGGGGTTGAGTATGTTCACCTTTTTTCTTATCTGCCTATCTGCCTGGCAGTTGGTGCATTTGCAGGCTTTTTAGCTGGTCTTTTTGGTATCGGTGGCGGTCTTGTCATTGTACCTGTACTTGTTTATTTAATGCCTAAATACGTTGGTGTGCCGGAAGAGATGGTGATGGCTTGTGCGCTTGGCACCTCTTTTGCCACCATTGTGATTACCGGTTTTTCTTCTGCTCAACGCCATCATAAACTCGGTAATGTTGTGTGGGATGTGGTCAAAGTGCTTGCCCCCGTTATCATGATCACAACTTTTATTTCGGGTTTCTTCATCAGCTACTTACCCAAAGACATTTCAGCAAGACTCTTTGCCTGTTTAGTGATCTATCTTGCTATCAAGATGTTTCTTTCCGTTAAACCTAAACCAGTCACTAAAGCGTTAACCAAAGCCTCAACTATCATAGCGGGAATCCTTATTGGTATGGCATCTAGCGCGGCTGGAATTGGTGGCGGTGGTTTTATTGTTCCCTTCCTCAATTCAAGAGGCATTGATATGAAAAAGGCAATTGGATCTTCTGCAGTGTGCGGGAGCTTATTGGCAATTGCGGGGATGCTAAGCTTTATGATTGCGGGTTGGAAAGTAGAAGGGCTGCCAGAATATTCTATGGGCTATGTTTATTTACCTGCGTTAGTCGGCATTACGTTAACTTCTATTTTTACTTCAAAAATTGGTGCAACAGTCACTTCCATATTACCCGTGCCTATTCTTAAGAAAGCTTTTGCGCTTATGCTGCTTATTCTGGCTATCAACATGATTCTAAAATAAAGGAATTTTATGCAATCGAGTTATTTTTCATTTCCACAATTTGATCCCGTCATTTTTGAAATCGGTCCTATCGGTTTACGTTGGTATGGCTTAATGTATCTGCTGGGGTTTCTCTTTGCCCGTTGGCTTGCGGTGAAACGTGCTAACCAAACAGGCAGTGGCTGGACAACAGACCAAGTGGATAGCCTGTTATTTAACGGTTTTATGGGCGTTTTTTTAGGTGGACGTATTGGTTACGTGTTGTTTTATCAATTCGATTATTTCTTACAAGATCCTGCGTATTTATTCCGTGTTTGGGAAGGCGGTATGTCTTTTCATGGTGGCTTAATTGGTGTGATTTTAGCCATGTTAATCACGGCTAAAATACAAAAACGTGGTTTCTGGCAAACGGCGGATTTTGTGGCACCTTTGATTCCATTTGGCTTAGGTATGGGACGCATTGGCAACTTTATCAATGACGAACTGTGGGGGCGTGTCACGGATGTGCCATGGGCAGTCTTATTCCCATCAGGCGGATATTTACCACGCCATCCATCACAGCTATACGAAGCGGTATTAGAAGGCATTGTGCTATTCTTTATTCTGAATTGGTATATCAAAAAACCTCGACCAATCGGTGCAACCGCTGGCTTATTCTTACTCGGTTACGGTATTTTCCGTTTTATCGTTGAGTTTTTCCGTGAGCCTGATGCCCAATTAGGCTTATATTTTGGTCAACATATCTCCATGGGACAAATTCTCTCCACACCAATGATTCTCATTGGTGCGGTAATCATGTTAGTGGCATATCAAAGTGCGGGTAAAAAAAGGTAAATTTTATGAAACACTATTTAGAACTTTGCCAACGTATCGTTGATGAAGGTGTTTGGGTTGAAAATGAACGGACTGGAAAACGTTGTCTGACCGTGATTGATGCGGATCTCACCTACGATGTTGCCAATAACCAATTTCCGTTAATCACCACCCGCAAAAGCTATTGGAAAGCGGCAATTGCAGAATTTTTAGGTTATATCCGTGGCTATGACAATGCGGCGGATTTCCGCAAACTCGGCACCAAAACCTGGGATGCCAATGCTAATGAAAACAGTGCATGGCTCAATAATCCGCACCGCAAAGGCGCCGATGATATGGGACGTGTTTATGGCGTACAAGGGCGTGCATGGCGCAAACCGAACGGTGAAACGGTCGATCAATTGCGCAAAATCGTCAATAATCTGAGCAAAGGAATGGATGACCGTGGTGAAATTATGACCTTCTTCAACCCCGGTGAATTTGAACTTGGTTGCCTACGTCCTTGCATGCACACCCACACCTTCTCATTACTCGGTGATACCCTCTATCTCACCAGTTATCAACGTTCTTGTGATGTGCCACTTGGCTTGAACTTCAACCAAATTCAAGTGTTCACCTTTCTTGCCTTGATGGCACAAATTACCGGCAAAAAACCGGGTAAGGCGTACCACAAAATCATCAATGCACACATTTATGAAGATCAATTAGATCTCATGAAAAATGTGCAATTAAAACGTGAACCCTTCCCGTTGCCACAACTAGAAATTAACCCAGATATCAAAACCCTCGAAGATTTAGAAACTTGGGTGACGATGGACGATTTTAAGGTCACGGGTTATCAATGCCACGATGCCATTAAATACCCTTTCTCTGTGTAAGAGGTAACGTCAAGGTGAAATCTGACATGGATGAAAAATGGATGCGTCATGCATTACGCTTGGCTGACAAAGCAGAACAATTAGGCGAGATTCCTGTGGGTGCCGTATTAGTCGATGAGCAGGGAAATCTATTAGGTGAAGGGTGGAATCTATCCATCAGTGAATCCGACCCCACTGCACATGCTGAAATTGTCGCATTACGTCAAGGCGGACAGTATTTACAAAACTACCGCCTGCTCAACACCACATTGTATGTCACTCTGGAACCCTGCACCATGTGTGCTGGGGCAATTTTACATAGCCGTATTAAACGTCTGGTGTTTGGTGCTGCGGATTACAAAACCGGCGCCGTCGGTTCACGTTTTCATTTTTTTGATGACTATAAAATGAATCATACGATAGAAATTACCGCTGGCGTATTGCAAGAAGAATGTAGCCAAAAAATCAGCGCCTTTTTCCAAAAACGCCGAGAACAACAAAAAATCGCTAAACAAAAAAGCCACCTTGAAACATAAGGTGGCGAGTTTTGTTGAAAAGCATCAGCATATCATGCCTTCTTTTGGGTTTATTTCGCTGTCTTGCAAAACTTTTTTAAAATGTACCGCACTTTCCGAGAATAAAGTCCTTCGCTGTAATTGGGCAAAGTGTATTCGTTTCAGATGAAATTGTGTATAAATAAAAAAGAGCAGAAATATTCTGCTCCTCTTTCTTACATCGCCTAGCAAGCTAAATTAATATTTTACAATATGCCCATAACTTTCCAGAATCGATTTAATATGTTCTAAGGATTCTTTTGTTGGAGGATTAACCTCTTCCAGTTCATATTTTTCACCCATTGCTTCCCATTTGTGTGCGCCCAAACGGTGATAAGGCAATAATTCGACTTTCTCAATGTTTTTCATGTCTTTAATAAAGTGACCCAATAAATGAATATCTTCATCGGCATCGGTATAACCCGGTACGACAACATAACGAATCCAAACAGGCTGATTACGTTTAGCTAGATATTGAGCAAACTCTAAAGTACGCTTATTTGGTACACCGATTAAGTTTTGGTGAATTTTATCATTCAGTTGTTTGAGATCGAGTAATACAAGATCCGTCACATCTAACAGCTCATCAATCACGTGATCATAATTACGCACAAAACCGTTGGTATCTAAACAGGTATGAATCCCCTCTTTTTTACAAGCGCTAAACCAATCACGTACAAACTCTGCTTGCAATACCGCTTCGCCACCAGAGGCGGTAACGCCTCCACCAGATGCGTTCATAAAGTGGCGATAAGTCACCACTTCTTTCATTAATTCCTCAACAGTAATTTCCTTGCCGGCGTGCAAATCCCACGTATCTCGATTGTGACAGTATTGGCAACGCATTAAGCAACCTTGCATAAATAAAATAAAACGAATACCGGGTCCGTCAACAGTGCCACAGGATTCGTAAGAATGAATTCTTCCCACAACAGCCATAATCAATCCTTAAACATTTTTTGCTTATTATAATCGAAATTTATCCGTATTGTTGCGAATTATTTGACTATATTACCTTGTCCTCACAACAAAAAATACGCGGTATTCACTGAG
>BMBC01014578.1:232785-254387 GCA_014362705.1 Columba janthina nitens
AGATATCAACGCCAGAAAAGTACACTGGCTTTTTTAGAATGTAAAGCCAATGCCCGCTTGAAGTGTCGTGTTTGAAAGTGCATTTCTGCGTCCTAGATCACGACGAAAACCCAGATTTGCATGGAACCCACTGCTTATCGGTTTAAAGTGTAAACCGGCAGCAATATTGACCCACTGGTTATCTTGCGATGGCAAGACAGTCGTAAAGGAGCTCCCATTCAAACTTGCTTGGATGGTAGGTAAATCACTGTTCCATTCTTTTACCCAACGTGTCGTGACATAAGGTTGCCAGCTTGCCGCCTGATAACGTAAATCAAAGCCAACACCACTTCTTACACTTTTTTCAGTACGTGCGACAAATTGCATTTGTGTGATGCCACGGTTTTTCTCACCAAATCCTGCCACATCCGTTTTGGTTTTATTGAGATCCGCAATCAAAGCAATACCTAATGCCTTGAATTTCCATTCATAACCGGCAAATAACCCCATGCTGAAACTTTCAGCTTCAGTTTCGGCTGACTGTTGGTGAGTCGAATGTCCAATATACGCCACTCTATTTGTTGTCAATGTTGTATTATTCACTTGGAGTGCACTTCCCAACCACCAATTATCGGCATCATAACGAAGTGCGGTGCTTAATACCCGATTTTGCGTATTGATATTAATCAGCCCCTGTTGCACATCTTGTTTCTGCTGACTCGCAACAAGCGCTAATTGCCACTGAGGGTTAAATTGGACTTTAGCGCCAACATGTAAACTATGCCCCCCTTTTTGTTTCTGATAAGCGGCTAATGTATCAACACTCTGTGCGCTTTGTTGCTGTAAACGATGACGATGACTTTCAGTACGAATAAAATCCCATGCCTGATCCGTTTGCTGCTGAACGATTTGGGTCAAAATCCCCATGTCCTTTGGTGTCTGTAACACGTTAAGAATATAATCTGACATCGCTTTATGCGCAGTTGGTCCCGGGTGGAAACTGTCTGCAAATAAGCGTTGACTGGCAGCTGTTTGATCCGTAGGCTTACATGCCGGTTTAGCTGGGTCTGCCGTACTCTCTTTACAAACGACGGTTGTCGTATTCGTTAAACCATATTCTGCTGGACGGGTCATCATATCTTTTAATAAGCCATCAGTGTCAATACGTACAATATTGCCGCCCACTTGGTTTAACGCTGACGTAATACTGGCATTTAAGAATGCGGTGGCTTGTGCCGCCTGTTCAACAATGGTTTTGTATTCTTTAATTAATGTCTCCGCAATACCTTTGGCATTATAACCCGCACTGGACAATGCAATTTGAGTGAACCAATATCGACTGTTATAAAAATCTTGCGCTGCTTTTTCTAATGTTTGTACACGGTGTTTTTCAAATTCTTCCAAATTCTTGGTTGATTGGGCTAAAAGTTGTTCAGCCGCCGCTTTAAAATTGGCGACAAAATCCGCTTGTTTGATTAAACCATAGGATTTTGCTTGGATTTGCGCGCCGGCTGCTTCACCCAATTTATCGAAAAATTCAGGCGTATAAGTCACGTTTGGGATCGTAGGCGCGATGATCTGATTAACACCCGCCTGTTGTAATACTCCCCATTGCTGTGCCATCGTTTGCGCCATGGTGTTAATACTAGCTAACACGTAAGCTTGTTTTTCTTCAGCTGTTGCCTTCGTTACCGCTGTTGCTAATACTGTCGCCAAATCATTACCGCCTGCCCATAGAATATGTAGTGCTTCTTTTTTAGCTGGTGTTTGTAAATACGCTTTAATCTGCTTTTCCAGTGCTAAATGAGGTTGTTCTGCTGTTCTAGTATTATGTGCACCAACAATCACTCCACCACTGTATGCGTAGTTCAAACCACCTTGTGTAGAAGGTATTAATTTTTTCCCAAATGCTTGAGCCAAATATTCATCATAAAGGAGATGATAGTTGCCATCAGCCTTTAAATAAGAGGCCTTCTTATTCCAACCCGTTTGCCCCATATCACTCAAACTATCACCAAACACGACAACATCTTGTGCTAGAGCAGCCGAACTGAGTGAACAAAATAATGCGAATGAAAGTGTATTAATTTTCACAATAATGTCCTTCAATTATTCATCGTCAGTCAAAAATTTGCGTCATCATACGTTGATTATTGGAAAATACCTAGCCGGACCACTACTGGTATGAACAGAAGTCAATGTTTAATCACATAAAAAAACCTCTGTGCTTTCACACAGAGGTTTTTTATATCCATTCACCTACTCAATTACATCGCTTGAGTAAAAGTACGCGTAATCACGTCTTGTTGTTGTTCTTTGGTTAACGAGTTAAAACGTACTGCATAACCCGAAACACGAATGGTTAATTGTGGATATTTCTCCGGATTTTCCATTGCATCTAACAACATTTCACGGTTCATGACGTTCACGTTTAAGTGTTGTCCGCCTTCAATCGTTGCTTCATGGTGGAAGTAGCCATCCATTAGACCTGCAAGGTTACGTTTTTGTGCTTCGTAATCTTTACCTAACGCATTTGGTACGATTGAGAAGGTATAAGAAATACCATCTTTCGCATAAGCAAATGGCAATTTCGCCACAGACGTTAACGATGCCACCGCACCTTTTTGGTCACGACCGTGCATTGGGTTCGCACCCGGTCCAAATGGTGCACCTGAACGACGACCATCTGGGGTGTTACCTGTTTTCTTACCATACACCACGTTAGACGTGATCGTCAGTACAGATTGTGTTGGAGTTGCGTTGCGGTAAGTACCCAATTTTTGGATTTTCTTCATAAAACGTTCAACTAAATCACAAGCGATTTCATCAACACGGTTATCGTTGTTACCGAATTGTGGATATTCGCCTTCAATTTCAAAGTCGATTGCCACATCTTTTGCAACACCAACCACTTCACCCGCTTTATTTTTGATTTCAATATCACCACGAACTGGTTTCACTTTCGCATATTTAATGGCAGATAAAGAGTCCGCTGCGACAGAAAGCCCTGCGATACCACAAGCCATAGTACGGAATACATCACGATCATGAAGTGCCATTAGTGCGGCTTCATACGCGTATTTATCGTGCATAAAGTGAATGATGTTCAATGCAGTAACATATTGTTTCGCTAACCAATCCATAAAGCTGTCTAAGCGCGTCATGACATCATCATAATCTAAGTATTCGCTGGTAATTGGATCGGTTTTCGGTCCTACTTGGTCACCTGATTTCTCATCCACACCACCATTGATTGCGTATAACAAGGTTTTCGCTAAGTTGGCACGTGCACCGAAGAATTGCATCATTTTACCTACGATCATTGGCGATACACAGCATGCAATCGCATAGTCATCGTTTTGGAAGTCAGGACGCATTAAGTCATCGTTTTCATACTGAACAGAAGACGTATCGATAGACACTTTTGCCGCATAACGTTTGAAACCTTCTGGTAATTTTTCAGACCAAAGAATCGTTAAGTTTGGCTCTGGTGATGGTCCCATCGTATAAAGGGTGTGTAAAATACGGAAGCTGTTTTTGGTTACTAAAGTACGACCATCTAAGCCCATACCCGCTAAGGTTTCCGTTGCCCACATTGGGTCGCCCGAGAATAATTGATCGTACTCTGGAGTACGTAAGAAACGCACCATACGTAATTTCATGACTAAGTGGTCAATTAATTCTTGTGCTTCTTGTTCTGTAATTTTGCCTGCTTTTAAATCACGTTCAATATAAATATCTAAGAAAGTCGATACACGACCAAATGACATGGCGGCACCGTTTTGTGATTTCACTGCAGCAAGATAAGCAAAGTAAGTCCATTGTACCGCTTCATGTGCGTTAGTCGCTGGACCCGAAATATCGTAACCATAAGAGGCTGCCATTTCTTTCATTTTGCCTAAAGCACGGTGTTGTTCCGCAATTTCTTCACGTAATTGAATCGTTGCTTGAATATCTTCGCCACGCTCTAGTTTGTCTTGTAATGATGTAAATTGGTTAAATTTATCTTTCATTAAGAAGTCTGCACCATACAGAGCCATACGACGATAGTCACCAATGATACGACCACGACCATAAGCATCCGGAAGCCCTGTGATTACCCCAGATTTACGGCAACGTAAAATATCGGGTGTATAAACATCAAATACACCTTGGTTGTGGGTTTTACGGTATTCAGTAAAGATTTGCTCGACTTCTGGTTTTAGTTCACGGCGATAAACTTTACAAGAACCTTTCACCATGTTGATACCACCAAACGGCATAATCGCACGTTTTAAAGGTGCATCTGTTTGCAAACCAACAATTTTCTCTAAGCTTTTATCAATATAACCCGGCGCATGTGAAGTGATTGTTGACGGCGTATCGCAATCAATGTCATACGGCTCGTGGGTTTTATTTTCCACTTTGATTTTTTCCATCACATCATTCCACAATTTTGTTGTGGCTTCTGTGGCATCGGCTAAGAAAGACTCATCCCCTTCATAAGGTGTATAGTTTTTTTGAATAAAATCGCGTACATTCACTTCCGTTTGCCAGTCGCCACCGGTAAACCCTTCCCAAGCCTTTTGTTGAGTTTCATTTAATTGACTCATACTCAATACCTTCTATTAATTAATGAAAATAAATCTTGTCATCGCTTACATAAAAGTAACATTGTTACTTTTACACCTAAACTGCTTAATGTGGGCGGTTAATGTACCACTGTGTTAATGCGACACAGAGGGCGCCACCAACAATATTCCCTAAGGTCACGGGAATTAAATTTTTTACTACAAAATGATACATATCTAAATCAGCAAATTGCGCGGGATTTAAACTCACAGCTTGCCAAAATTCAGGGGAAGCAAAATGCGCGATCATCATCCCCATTGGGATCATAAACATATTTGCCACACTATGCTCAAAGCCTGATGCCACAAACATCGAAATCGGCAAAATCATGATCACCGCTTTATCTAATAAGGTTTTGCCGGCATAAGTCATCCATACCGCAATACACACCATAATGTTACAAAAAATACCCAATGCAAAGGCTTCTGTCCAAGTGTGATGAATTTTATGTTGGGCTGTTTTTAAAATGGTTAATCCCCATTGCCCGTTGGCAGCCATAATTTGCCCTGCAAACCAAGTAAGCAACACAATGAAAAGTGCGCCGACAAAGTTGCCTCCGTACACCACGAGCCAGTTGCGCAACATTTGGAAAGTAGAGATTCGACCACTGACTCGCGCAACTGCAGTCATCGTTGATGAAGTAAAGAGTTCAGAACCGCACACCACCACCATAATCACCCCAAGGGAGAAAACAATACCACCGACTAATTTTGTGAGTCCCCATGGTACATCACCATTACCGGTTTGTGTGGTTGCGTAGAAAACGAATGCAATGGCAATAAATGCCCCTGCTGGAATAGCAGAAAAGAAAGAGTAGATTTGTTTTTTTGTGGCTTTATAAACACCGACATCTTCGCCAATCTGTGCCATCTTTGTGGGTGACACCATACAGGTTGACGTTGATTCTTCTGATTTCATCCTTAAATCCCCTTACATGAATATCGTATAATGCCTAATGACGATGAGTCACATAAATCAATAATTTAAAAAAATTTTATTTTTTATAATTTTTGTTAATTATAGGGAGTTTTCGTGCAAAATAAAAGCGCTTTTTTGTTCAAAAAACACCCAAAGCCATTTTTTCTTACGCCAGATCAATTTATTGTTAAAATATTTTAATTTTCAACAAATTAACATTAATTTAAATAACTTATAACAAGATTTTAACAGCTATTTTTTAATCACTAATAGTTCATTTTTAAAACAGCAAAAAGCCACACTCTAGTGTCCTGAAAAAATTGCCATTTTAGCCATTTTCTGTTAAAACGTGCGTAGATTTTCACATAATGAAAAAGGATAAGTAACATGGCTGAAGAAACGATTTTCAGTAAAATCATTCGTCAAGAAATTCCAGCGAATATTGTTTACCAAGATGAATTGGTCACGGCCTTTCGTGATATTTCACCACAAGCAAAAACTCACATTCTGATTATTCCAAACAAGCTCATTCCTACGGTTAACGACGTTACCGCGCAAGATGAAATCAGTTTAGGTCGCCTTTTTACTGTGGCGGCGAAGCTTGCCAAAGACGAAGGCATAGCAGAAGACGGCTACCGCTTAATTGTGAACTGTAATAAACATGGTGGACAAGAAGTCTTTCATTTGCACATGCACCTCGTGGGTGGTGAACCACTTGGTAGAATGTTGGCAAAATAATGAAAAAACTGACCGCTCTTTTCATCTCAAGCTATCTGCTTGCGGGTTGTGGTTCTCACCAATCCGTGAATCTGCTACATACACATCAGCCTATCTTGAATATTGAGGCGGATGCGCATCAGTTAGTTGAAGCACATGTTTCGCCAACACTCGCTTGGGTTAAAAATAAATATGCTACGCCCATACAATTAACTTACCAAGTATTTTGGTATGACAAACAGGGCGTCAGTCAAGCGACCACCCTGTCAGATAACCCATTAGGCTTGCAAGGGCATGAAAAATACATTATTCCGTTAAATAAACCCACTGCAGAAAGCCAAAACTACCGTTTATATCTGCGCTTAAAATAAGGTCTTTTATGTCAACACTATTGATCGATTTACAAGGTCAAGAACTTAGCCAAGAAGAAGTCGAGCTGTTATCACATCCTTTAGTAGCAGGGCTCATTTTATTTACACGGAATTTCCATGATCGCGCCCAAATGCAAGCGCTGATCCAATCGATTCGTCAACGCGTCAAAAAGCCGTTGTTGATTACGGTGGATCAAGAAGGTGGGCGAGTTCAGCGTTTTCGTGAAGGTTTCACCCAACTTCCTGCTATGCAAGCCTTTGCCTGTTTAATTGATGATCCTGTACAACAAACAAACATGGCACAGCAAGCTGGGTGGCAAATGGCAGCAGAAATGACCGCACTTGGTATTGATCTCAGCTTTGCGCCTGTTTTAGATTTAGGACATCAATGTCAAGCCATTGGCGATCGTAGCTTTCATTCACAAGCAGAAATGACACTCAACCTTGCCAGCGCCTTTATTGACGGTATGCATCAAGTGGGAATGGCCGCCACGGGTAAGCATTTTCCGGGTCATGGTCATGTGATTGCAGATTCACATTTAGAAACGCCTTATGATGAACGTCCAAAACAACAGATCTTTGCGCAAGATATTCAGCCATTCCAGCAGTTGATTCAACAAAATATCCTCGATGCCATCATGCCTGCACATGTGATTTATAGCCAATGCGATCCTCAACCTGCGAGTGGTTCTGCATATTGGTTAAAACAGGTACTACGCCAACAACTTGGCTTTAACGGTGCTATTTTCTCTGATGATCTCGGTATGAAAGGCGCGGGCTTTATGGGGGATTTTGTGCAACGTTGTGAGCAATCTTTGCAGGCGGGTTGTGATTTACTGTTACTGTGTAATGAAAGAGAAGGCATTATCCAAGTGTTAGATAATTTAAAACTTTCTGAAACAGAGCCGCACTTTGCCCTACGTCAACAGCGTTTACAGCAGCTTTTCAAACGTAAAACTATTCGTTGGTCTGAATTGGAAGCCACTTCACGTTGGTTGGAAAATCGCAAAATATTGACCGCACTTCAACAACGCTGGCTTGATAACAAAGCCAACAAACATTAATTAATTATGTCATCTCCTTCTACTTCTTTTGCGTTGCCTTGTCAGCATTATCAACGTGGCGATTGTCGTTCTTGTCAATGGCTGGCGACGCCTTACTCAACACAGCTTGCGAAAAAACAGCAACATCTACAACAGCAACTCCAAAAACTGGATTGTACACAAATTCAATGGCAAGCACCTTATACGTCAATACTGCAAGGATTTCGTAATAAAGCCAAAATGGCAGTCAGTGGGATGGTAGAACGACCGATATTAAGTCACCCACAAAGTGAGGCGGACTTAACCGATTGCCCACTCTACCCAGCTCATTTTACAAACATCTTTACGATTTTAAGAGATTTCATTGCACGAGCAGGCTTAGTCCCCTATAACATTCAAAAACAAAAAGGGGAACTGAAATATATTTTGCTAACAGAAAGCCAGCTTGATGGCGGTTTAATGTTACGCTTCGTGCTCCGCTCAGAAAAAAAATTGCCTTTAGTTCAGCGCGAACTGCCCGGGTTATTAGCCAAATTGCCACAATTAAAAGTGGTCAGTTTAAATATTCAACCGCAACATGCCGCCATTTTAGAAGGGGAAAAAGAAATTTTTCTCACGGAACAACACACGCTAGAAGAGTGTTTTAATCAGATTCCGTTATTCATTCGCCCACAAGGCTTTTTCCAAACCAATCCACAAGTAGCACAAGGTCTATATGGCACTGCGCAACATTGGGTACAAGAGCTACCCGTTCACAGGCTATGGGATTTATTTTGTGGTGTTGGAGGTTTTGGCTTACATTGTGCACAAGCCTTACAAGCCCAATACCCTGATCGCATAATTCAATTAACCGGTATTGAGATTTCCGCCTCAGCTATTGAAGCCGCAACACTCTCGGCACAAAAATTAGGCTTAAAACAGGTAAAGTTTCAATCTTTAGATGCTAAACATTTCGCCTTAGCACAATCTCCCGCGGCACAAGACGACACACCCGAACTTGTGATCGTTAACCCTCCTCGTCGTGGCATTGGTATAGAACTGGCACAATTTCTCAATCAACTCGCACCGCACTTTATTTTGTATTCCAGTTGTAATGCAGAAACCATGGGAAAAGATGTCCTCCACTTGAGCGATTATCAACTGAAAAAAGTACAGTTATTTGATATGTTCCCACATACTTCTCATTATGAAGTGCTGTGTTTACTGGAACGAAAATAAATGTGTTTATCTGTCTTACAAGACCGATTTTTTAAGGACATAAAAAAACGGTGGAGTCTTCCACCGTTTTTCCTTCAATATCATTCAACAGATTAGTCTAAACGTTTCGATAATGCTAACCAATCCGCTTTAAATTCACGGCGCATATTGTTGATTGCATCAATAATATCGTGGTGAACTAATTGTTCATTTTGAATACCAACACAATAGCCACCTTTACCTTGCATTAATAAATCAACCGCATAAACGCCCATACGTGAACCTAAAATACGGTCAAATGCGCAAGGCGTACCACCACGTTGAATATGACCTAAAATAGTAGCGCGGGTTTCATGTTTCACACGCGATTCAATTTCACGGGCTAATTCATTCACATCACAAATTAACTCAGTAATTGCAATAATGGCATGACGTTTACCTTTGATAATACTGCGCTCAATCTGTTGAATTAACTCTTCACGGTTAAATTCTACTTCCGATGCCACAATATACTCACAACCACCAGCAATACCCGCTGAAATAGCTAAATCACTACAATGACGTCCCATGATTTCAACAATCGAAATTCGTTGGTGCGAGCTTGAGGTATCGCGTAAACGGTCAATGGCTTCGACGGCTGTCTGTAACGCGGTTTGATAGCCGATGGTGTAGTCTGTCCCTGCCACATCGTTATCAATCGTACCCGGGATACCGACACAAGGGAAACCATGTTCTTCCGTCAGTAATTTTGCCCCCATGTAAGAACCGTCCCCACCAATCACCACAAGTGCATCAATACCATGGGAACGTAAAATTTCCGCACATTTCGCGCGAACCGCAGGATCTTTAAATTCAGGAAAACGCGCTGATCCTAAAAAAGTACCGCCGCGGTTAATAATGTCGGAAACACTATAACGGGTCATTTGTTTCACTTTATTATGATATAACCCATAATAGCCTTCATAAATACCGTATACTTCTAATCCTGCCGCAAGTGCTGAACGAACCACGCCGCGAATGGCGGCATTCATGCCCGGTGCGTCACCACCACTGGTTAATACTGCTATTTTTTTTATCATATCTTAAACCTTCTAAATAAAAATGAATCCAAAATCGTCGCTAAGATTACACCATTCATACAAACTGCTCTAGCAAAATTTATCAAAAATCCTACTACATTTGATCTAGCTTAGCATTTTCTAATTTTTCGGCTTGTACTACGCTAGTTGGCTCATGATGAATCACGATATCAACTCGAGTAAAGGCTTGACGAAGTCGTTGTTCAAGCTGTTCAGTAATATCATGTGCCTCTAAAAAAGACAGATGGTCGTCTAACTCTAAATCAAATTGAATAAAGCGAATGGCGCCCGATTGGCGCGTACGCAAATCATGAAACCCTAAAATACGTTTATCTGACAAAATAATTTGTTCGATTTGACGAATTTCTGCTTCAGGTAACGCTCGATCCAACAGTAATTGTACCGCTTCAAATAACATTTTTAGTGCATTGACCAAAATATAAACCGCAATGATAATTGCCCCAATTGCATCCGCCAGAATAAAATCAAACGCAGTGAACACGAGAGAAATTAAAATCGCGACATTCATGTAGATATCCGTTTGGTAATGTAAACGATCTGCTTTAATCGCCGGACTACCCGTTTTATGGATAATGCGACTTTGGTAATACACTAACGCGGAAGTGATCACAATCGAAAACCAAATGACGGCAATCCCTAGAGTTTGATTGGTTAACGGTTGAGGATCATTAAAACGATGAATCCCTTGCAGGAGAAGAAAAACTGCTGAGCCAGAGATAAAGGCGCTTTGAATTAATGAAGCAAGAGATTCCGCCTTACCATGACCAAATGAGTGATTATCATCTGCTGGCATTAAGGCAAAACGTAAAATCAGCATATTTAAAAAGGAAGCCGCTAAATCCAAGGTGGAATCAACAATAGATGCCAACATGCTCACAGAGCCTGTTTCCCACCATGCAAATCCCTTCACCAGAATCAACATGAAAGCGGTATAGACCGCACAATTTGCCGCTTTTTTCACTTGTGAAGAATAGCTTTTTTCTTCCATCTATGCACACATCCATTGCCAAGCCACTTGTTTAATGTGCTTCATTTCTTTCTCTACTACATACTTTTTCAAATAACGAATCACTTTTTCATTTTTCATGTGGCGCAATTTTTTGCTTTTCGGAATTTTTAATGAATATTGATATTGCACAAATCCACAGCCCGCAATGCCTTTTCCTTTTGCCACATCGACTTGCCAATCATTATTTTTCACTGTCGGTTCATAGATGACAAAAGAATACAGGGTTTCCTGTTGTTGCTGTAATTTAAAATGTTTGACCCCAGTATTTTTATAGACACGTTGACGCAATGCAATACGATCATCTAAGCTGACTTGCATGGGATTACGATCAAATAACAATTCCACTGCACTTTTCCAATTTTCTACACTTTCCCCTTCTTCTAAATAAAAGAAACGGGCAAGATTCCCCAAATCTTGTTGCGTGGCTAAAGTATAGGTGTGTTGATTATGGGTAATCTGCTGCGGTGCCACTAATTGCGGTTTGCTGACACAGCCTGAAAGTAACAGCCCAATCAGTGCAGTTAATATGAAGAGAGTTTTTTGCATACTATTCCGCCACATCACGTTTAAATACGAACTCGGTTTCACTTGAGCTCGTTGGATCAAACCAATATCCGCCTAAATCAAACCCTTTTAATTGTTCCACCTCGCTTAAACGATTTTGAATAATATAGCGACACATTAAACCGCGTGCTTTTTTGGCATAGAAACTGATGACTTTGTATTTGCCATTTTTATTATCTAAAAACACAGGCTTAATGACCCTTGCATTCAATTGGCTTTCTTTTACTGATTTATAATATTCATCCGAGGCTAAATTCACTAAAACATTATCGCCTTGTGCCTCGATCGCTTGCTCTAAAGCTTCGGTAATCACATTTCCCCAAAAGGCATAAAGATCTTTCCCTTTGTTATTCGCCAATTTTGTCCCCATTTCCAAACGGTAAGGTTGCATGAGGTCAAGTGGCTTTAATAAACCATACAAGCCGGACAACATACGTAAATGTTGTTGGGCAAATAACACATCCTGCTGCGATAAACTTTCAACGTCTAATCCGGTATACACATCGCCTTTAAATGCATAAATTGCCGCGCGAGAGTTTTGTTCCGTATGCGCTTTTTGCCACTCTGCAAAGCGGGCAAAATTTAAGCCAGCTAACTTGTCACTAATCGACATCAAGGATCCAATTTCCGCAGGCGAAAGCTGACAACAGATATCAATTAATTGGACGCTATACTCTGTTAACTGCGGTTGAGAAAATTCAAATTTTGGTACCGCACTTTCAAAATCTAAGGTTTTGGCTGGAGAAATAATGGCTAACATAATGTTCTTTCCTGAATAACGTTGAGATTAAAGCGAAGCTAATTGCCATTGAATTGGCGATAGCCCTTGCGCCATTAGATAGGCATTGGTTTTGGAAAAATGACGACAACCTAAAAAACCACGATGGGCAGAGAGTGGCGAAGGATGTGGCGCAGTGAAGACGCAATGTTTTTGCCGATCAATAAATTGCCCTTTTTTCTGTGCATGGCTCCCCCAAAGCAAAAACACCAACTTCTCACGTTGTGCATTTAAGGCTGCTATCACACGATCAGTAAAAGTTTCCCAACCAAAACTAGCATGCGAATGCGCCTTACCTTGTTCTACCGTTAACACAGTATTTAACAGCAAAACCCCTTGTTCCGCCCAAGGCACTAAGTAGCCATGATTGGGGATCTGAAAGCCTTCAATATCTTGTGTTAACTCTTTATACATATTCATCAAGGAAGGCGGTGGTACCACACCCGGTTTAACAGAAAACGCCAACCCATGTGCTTGATTGGGACCATGATAAGGATCTTGACCAATAATCACCACTTTTACAGCTTCAAATTCAGTCAACTGAAAAGCACTAAACACCTCTTGCGGGGGAGGATAGACAATTTTACCTGATGCTCTAGCCTGATGAACCTGATCTAAAATATGTTTAAAATAAGGTTGTGTTTTCTCAGTACCAATCACATCTTTCCACGTCTTCATTTTTTCCTCCAATTGTTGAGTTTCCGATTATAAAGAACTTCCTATAAAATTGACAGTTATTGCATGCAGATTGTTAAATAAATGTTTATTTATTGTTAAATAAAAGATGTTTAAAATCATAACGTTACAACATTTATTGATCTAAATCAAAATTTAAAAATTAACCCATAAAAACTCTTTGTTCTAGGTCAAAACGATTTGAAATCATCAAAAATTTTGATAAAATTCTGACCAATTTACACTGATTAACAAATCGCCAACTTAGGAGGCAGACAATGATTAAAGGTATTCAAATTACCCAAGCGGCTAATGACAATTTATTAAACTCATTTTGGTTATTAGATAGCGAAAAAGGTGAAGCGCGTTGTTTATGTGCGAAAGGTGACTTCGTTGAAGATCAAATCGTTGCAGTAAGTGAATTAGGTCAAATCGAATATCGCGAATTACCAGTTGATATCGCCCCAACAGTCAAAGTAGAAGGTGGTCAACACTTAAACGTTAACGTATTACGCCGCGAAACCTTAGAAGATGCGGTCAATAACCCAGAAAAATACCCACAATTAACAATCCGTGTTTCAGGTTATGCTGTACGTTTCAACTCATTAACGCCTGAACAGCAACGTGATGTGATTACACGTACATTCACACAAAGTCTATAATTGACATCTATTTGCCCCTTGAAAAAACACCTCGAGATAAAAACGAGGTGTTTTTGTTTTTGCACAGCCATTTCTATGCCCTCACTTGACTTCATAAAGCGCAGTGCTTGAGATAAAAAATTTACACCAATTTCAGTGCACGTTTACGCTATTGCTAGCGAACTCATCAATATTCAGGTAAAATCTTGCAGTTTAACTTTATCCAATTTTTATACATAAATTGATTTTCATATGAAGAATATACGTAACTTTTCTATTATTGCACACATTGACCACGGTAAATCGACACTCTCTGACCGCCTTATTCAAACTTGCGGTGGCTTATCTGATCGTGAAATGGAAGCCCAAGTGTTGGATTCCATGGATCTTGAGCGTGAACGTGGGATTACGATCAAAGCACAAAGTGTGACCTTAAACTACAAAGCGAAAGATGGCGAAACCTATCAATTAAATTTCATCGATACGCCAGGTCACGTTGACTTCTCTTATGAAGTATCGCGTTCTTTAGCCGCTTGTGAAGGCGCATTATTAGTGGTGGATGCGGGACAAGGTGTCGAAGCACAAACTTTGGCTAACTGCTATACTGCAATTGAAATGAATTTAGAAGTGGTGCCGATTTTAAACAAAATCGACTTACCTGCGGCGGATCCTGAACGCGTTGCAGAAGAAATTGAAGACATTGTCGGTATTGACGCGATGGAAGCGGTGCGCTGTTCAGCAAAAACCGGTGTGGGTATTGAAGATGTGTTGGAAGAAATTGTGCATAAAATCCCTGCACCCGAAGGGGATCCGAATGCACCATTACAAGCCTTGATTATCGACTCTTGGTTTGATAACTACTTAGGCGTAGTGTCTTTAGTGCGCATTAAAAACGGCACATTACGCAAAGGCGATAAAATCAAAGTGATGTCTACGGGACAATCTTACAATGTGGATCGTCTTGGTATTTTCACCCCAAAACAAGTCGATACCACTATTTTAAATTGTGGTGAAGTGGGTTGGGTAGTGTGCGCCATTAAAGATATTTTAGGGGCACCCGTGGGTGATACACTTACCTCACATAACAATCCAGCTTCTTCTGTCCTGCCGGGTTTTAAGAAAGTCAAACCACAGGTATATGCCGGTTTATTCCCAATTAGCTCGGATGATTATGAAGCCTTCCGCGATGCGCTCGGTAAACTTAGTCTAAACGATGCGTCCTTATTCTATGAACCAGAAAACTCCACCGCACTTGGTTTCGGTTTCCGTTGTGGTTTCTTAGGACTTCTCCACATGGAAATCATTCAAGAGCGTTTAGAACGCGAATACGATCTTGATCTGATTACCACAGCACCGACGGTAGTGTATGAAGTGGAAAAAACCGATGGTGAAGTGATTTATGTGGATAGTCCATCAAAATTACCGCCACTCAACAATATTACTGAGATTCGTGAACCAATTGCAGAATGTAACATGCTGTTACCACAGACCTACTTAGGTAACGTCATTACGCTTTGTGTAGAAAAACGTGGTGTACAAACCAATATGGTTTACCATGGTAATCAAGTGGCATTGACCTATGACATTCCAATGGGCGAAGTAGTACTGGATTTCTTCGACCGCTTAAAATCGACTTCGCGTGGTTATGCCTCCTTAGATTATGGTTTCAAACGTTTCCAAGCCGCCGATATGGTACGTGTCGATATTATGATCAATGGTGAGCGCGTCGATGCGTTAGCCTTAATCGTGCATAAAGATAATGCACCTTACCGTGGTCGTGAGTTAGTGGAAAAAATGCGTGAGCTCATTCCACGTCAACAATTTGATATTGCAATTCAAGCGGCGATTGGTAACCACATTATTGCCCGTTCTACCGTCAAACAATTACGTAAAAACGTATTAGCAAAATGTTATGGTGGTGACGTGAGTCGTAAGAAAAAACTCTTACAGAAACAAAAAGAAGGTAAAAAACGCATGAAGTCTTTGGGTAACGTCGAAGTACCACAAGAAGCCTTCTTAGCGATTTTACATGTCGGAAAAGACAAATAAGGAACATCAGGAAATACTATGTCTAACTTCTTCCTCATTCTATTGTTAGTAGCAGGGTTCGGTGTCTGGAAAGTATTAGATTATTTTGCCTTACCTAACACGTTTTCCATCTTGCTTATTCTCTTGACCGTCATTTCTGGCGCCTTGTGGTGCTATTACCGTTTTACGGTCCAACCACGGCGCGCAAGACAAATTGCGCGTGCAGAACAACGTTCTGGCAAAACACTCAGCGATGAAGAAAAGGCTACAATTGAACCCATCTCAGATCTCAGAAGGCGGAGAGTTTTTATCTTCACTGTTTCCAGTTCTCGCCTTTGTGTTAATTTTACGCTCCTTTTTGTTTGAACCCTTTCAAATTCCATCTTCATCAATGGAACCAACATTGCGTATCGGTGACTTTTTGGTAGTAAAAAAATACGCCTACGGGATTAAAGATCCTGTGTTGCAAAACACGATCATTGAAACCGGCAAACCTGAACGTGGCGATATTATTGTGTTTAAAGCCCCGTTACAACCCAGCGTAGATTATATTAAGCGTGTTGTCGGTGCACCGGGCGATAAAGTGCAATACAACGAATACACACGTCAATTAGCCTTAACTTACGCCAAAAATGGTCAAGAATGTCACAGTGACTGTGAAACAAAAATCTTTAGTTATACCGAACCTAAAGAAAATCCTGACTTTCAGTTTTTGATTGGGCGTGATCATAAAGGTGAATATCTGTATGGTCCTTCGCCGTTAGAAACTACCGAAACAGGCGATGTATCTCACCAAATTCACTGGTATCCAGAACCCATTTCAGAAGGTTTCCGTTATAAAGCCTATCGTTCACAAAGCAATTATGTGACAGAATGGGTGGTACCAGAAGGACATTATTTTGTGATGGGCGATAATCGCAATAATAGTGAAGACAGTCGTTTTTGGGGCTTTGTCCCAGAGAAAAATATTGTGGGGAAAGCCACTTATATTTGGTTGAGTTTAGATAAAAAACAAGACCAGTGGCCAACAGGCGTCCGTTTTGAACGCTTTTTTACAGAAATTAAGTAATAAGTAATGACTCAAAATTTAGACCGTTTACAACGCCAGATTGGTTATCAATTTAACCAACCGGCGTTGCTTAAACAAGCATTAACACACCGCAGTGCCGCGGTTAAGCACAACGAGCGTCTTGAGTTTCTCGGCGATGCCATTTTAAATTTCATCATTGCTGAAGCACTCTATCACCAGTTTCCCAAATGTAATGAAGGGGAATTAAGTCGTATGCGAGCCACGCTAGTACGTGAGCCGACGCTCGCGACATTAGCTCGCCAATTTGAATTAGGGGATTATTTATCGCTTGGACCGGGTGAATTAAAAAGTGGCGGTTTTCGTCGCGAGTCGATTTTAGCTGACTGTGTGGAAGCCATTATTGGCGCTATCTCTTTAGATAGTGACTTAGCTACTACCACGAAAATCGTACAACATTGGTACCAAGCACAGCTCAAACAAATCCAACCGGGTGACAATCAAAAAGACCCCAAAACACGCTTACAGGAATATTTACAGGGTAAACGTCTTCCTCTCCCCACCTACAATGTGGTTGAAATCAAAGGGGAAGCCCATTGCCAAACGTTTACTGTCGAATGTTACGTGAAAAATATTGACCGCACTTTTATGGGAAGCGGTGCAAGTCGCCGTAAAGCTGAACAAGCGGCAGCCGAAAAAATTTTACAATTATTGGAAAACAAATGAACGAAATAAAGACGGCGGATAACGCCAAAACTTACTGTGGCTTTATTGCTATTGTAGGTCGTCCTAATGTGGGGAAATCCACCCTTTTGAATAAAATCTTAGGGCAAAAAATCTCCATTACCTCACGCAAAGCGCAGACAACCCATCATCGCATTGTAGGTATTCACACTGACGGTCCTTATCAAGCGGTGTATGTTGATACACCGGGCTTACATATTGAAGAAAAACGTGCGATTAACCGTTTAATGAACCGTGCAGCAAGCAGTGCAATTGGTGATGTGGATCTGATTATCTTTGTGGTAGATAGTACCCATTGGAATGAAGATGATGAAATGGTGCTCAATAAATTGCGTGCGGCGAAAGCACCCGTGGTGCTCGCAATTAATAAAATTGACAACATCAAAAACAAAGAAGAAATATTGCCATTTATTACCGAGCTAACCAGTAAATTTGACTTTGCCCACGTGGTCCCAATTTCGGCACAAAGGGGCAAAAATGTCGCAGAATTAGAAAAAATTGTGCGTGAATCTTTACATGAAGGTACGCATCATTTCCCTGAAGAATACGTGACTGATCGTTCACAACGCTTTATGGCATCCGAAATCATCCGTGAAAAACTGATGCGTTTTACCGGTGAGGAATTGCCTTATTCTGTTACGGTAGAAATTGAACAGTTTAAATTGAACGAACGCGGCACTTACGAAATCAATGGGTTAATTCTGGTGGAACGCGAAGGTCAGAAAAAAATGGTAATCGGCAATAAAGGACAAAAAATCAAGCAAATTGGTATAGAAGCGCGTGCCGATATGGAACGCTTGTTTGATAATAAAGTCCACCTTGAACTGTGGGTAAAAGTTAAATCAGGTTGGGCGGATGATGAACGCGCCTTACGTAGCTTAGGTTATATGGACGAATAACTAAGTTTCCGACCTTGTGTAAAAGAGTGGTAAAGCCACTCTTTTTTATTGTTTCTACACGATAAAAAAACCGCGAATGCCTTTGCACTCGCGGTATATATTACAAATTGAAGTGATAAGTGCGGTCAAAATCAAAATTTTTTCTGATTTAACCGCACTTTAGCGCACTTACTTGGTTCCTGCGTGATAATTCACTACATTAAAGAAGCGTTTACCTTCTTTTTTACCCGCATAACCACTCTTCTCCCAAAATGCTTCTTTGAGCCAACTTTCAAATTTTTGATGGCTTGGGAACGTCATTTCGCCGAAGTTTGGATCGAAAAATACGACTTTTTCGCCTTGAACAAGGGCTGACACGGTATGTGAACCGCCTTCAAGATTAATCGAGATTTTCTTCGCGCCAGCAGTATCGCTACCCGTATCTAAAATCGCTTTGGTTAATGCGGAAATATCGCTTTTCGATACGGTGCCTGCCACTTCATCACGACGACTCAAATCGCCGACTTTTTTCTCTTTCGGTACCACACCTTGCTCTTGTAACCAATTATCAGTCAATTTGAATTGCTGCGTCGCACTGCCACTTTGCATAAACTCTGTTTGCAGTTTCTTAATGGAATCAATCGCCTCTTGTTTCAAGTGACCTTTCTTACTGCCTTCGTACATCGTATTCCAGAAGTCTTCACCTTGGCTACTGACTTTGTTCGCAATCCAGTGGGCACAGGTGGATTCACAAACACCATGTTGTGTATCAACATGTTTCACAATTTCGTTGTAAACTTCACCTTTAGACTGTGCATATTTAAAGCTGACTTCACCACCAAATTCTTCCACTGAAGAACGCACAGCATCAATTTTATGTTTCACTTTCAATGGCTGAAGTTGATCAGAGAGTTTCTGTAAAAAGCTTCTTGGTTGCTCCACTAACGCACGTTGTTGGACACGCTCTGTCACTGGTTTACTCACAATTTCTGTCTCAGTATTGACCGCACTTTCGCGCTGTTCTGCTTCCTTTTCTCCCTGTTTTACAATTGATGTAGGAGATTCAAAAGGAATCGTTTCATACTCAGATTCAGTGGAGGAAGCTTTTACTCTTGGCTGAAGAGTTGCCCCTTCAGATGTGGATCCGCTTGCTGGTGCCTGTTGGCTTGACGAATCCGCATTAACATCATTTCCTCCCTCTGGTTGCGTTGCTGGAATTGGTGGTAAAGGGCGTTTCGCATGAGATGGACTTTCCCCAATTTCTGCATAAATCGGCTCACCAGCTATCTCTACTGCTTTTGCTTTACCTTGATTTGGTAATTCGGGTAAAGGATCTGTCGCTTGTCTCCCTCGAGGCAAGGTCACTTCTGCGTATTCAGACCCGATTTCAACCTTATTACGTTTAAAGTCTGCATTACTGTCACCAACGCGATTGTATGGATTATTCGCAATTTCCTCATACACATGGTTTTCGGCTTCGGCTTTATGACGAGCGATATCAGAATTGCTGTCGCCTAACTTACTATAAATGTCTGGGATTTCTTCATATACATGAGTACTACTGTCGTCAGCAGCATCTGTCGTCGCGTTATCTTCTTTAGCTGGAGATAATTTCTCTTTCGCCTTCTTACCGAGTTCCACAATATCAAGCGTTTCAAAGCTAAAATGGGTACTCGCGTAATTATCATCACGTGTAACTTCTTTTGCGAGGCTAAGATCTTTTGCTACTTGTCCAACAATCTTACTTTGATCTGGATTCACACCTGCTAACGTGGATTTCTGTGTCGCCGCATAATGTTTTTGTTCTGCACGTCCACCACGCAGATTCAAGGCAGAAACGCCATTTTCATTTGCACCGATTGAAACGCCTGCTGAGCCACCATCTTTATCATGGCGGTCATGTAGAACGGTGCTGTTGACTTGCCCTTTCACATTAAAATCACGAGGTTCACCTTTATTAACAATATAACCTGCTTGTAAATTCAGATCCTGAATTTCACCTGAGATCTGGTTGGCGCGAATACCTGCCTGTTTATTCACAGTACCTCGCGTTTCCGTTTCATGACTATAACCTAATCCGACATTACCACTCGGTTTAACAATAGTTGAGGTTGAAAGGGAAGCACCTACTGAAGCACTATAGTCAACACCATGCTGTGTTCTGTGTAACGTATCTTGTTTCGAAATAATGTTCGTTTTCCCTTTGACATGCAAATCAAGCTTGTCCGCATGAATATTCGAACTTTCTAAGTTAAGATCGCCACCAGCTTCAATTTTCAGATGTTGGGCTTGTAATAAACTGTTATTAAATGATTTTTTACGTTCATGACTAACACTTTCATTACCTTCAATGCCAACGGATACGCCCGCCGTACATCCCGAATTAATCACACTACAGCCTGCATTTGCACCACCATAAATTTTCACTCTGGACAATCTTTCGTCTGATTGGCTGTCTTTCTCACCGGCTTGGATAGTCACATCTTGTTTTGCTTTTAAGGTTAAATTGGTTTTTTCTGTACTCTCTACATTTTTCAGATGAATACTACCTTCACGCGCAGAAAGCACCAAATTGTCTCCCAGTTTGGTACGAATATCACCAGATTCAGTTAGGTGTTTTGTTTCTTTCGTACGTTCAAACGCGCCTTTCACCGAACCACCAACTAAATCCCCCGTGATCACATTCAAGACATCACTTGCTTGCTGTAACACAACCGTGCCATCTTGTTTGATCCCATTTTGCGCATCAATAAACTGTTTGGCTAAATGACTTACCGCATCGGCAATCGCAGAATGCGCTTCTGCCTCTGGACCAATTTTTAATGTGGTACTTTCAATGTGACGGTCGTATTCATCTTTTTGTTTCGTCGAGGTAATGTCGCGAGCAGATAGCTCAAACCCTTGCTTCTGTGTTGGTTTTTCTTGCGCAAAAAACTCGGCACGCTTCTCTGACATTAACGCATTGATATCAGATGCAGATAAAACTGGCGAAACGGTTTTATCTGTTTTTGCTGTTTTCGCTGTAACATTAGCATTCGTTGCTGGCGTGTCAGTCTGACCTTTTGTGTTACTCTGTGTTGGCAAGTTGCTATTAATGTTAACACCACCAATGTCAGCATTCCCTAACACATGTAATGTGCCACTTTCAGCTTGTAACTCGCTATTCGTATGGGTTAACAACGTTTCCTGTGTTTTCGTGTGACGAATTGCCAAACCTAACTCAGCTCCCACACCCGTGTTAGTGGTTGGTACATTGCTAGAAGCTTTACCACCCTCTTTACTGTTGTAGTCATAACGTGCAGAACTGCCCCCCCCACATGCA